>CM040398.1:1995000-2130000 GCA_022702515.1 Ilyophis sp. 1 JC-2022 | reverse complement strand
GTGTGCTTCTCCACCAAGACCTGCACACTAGGCTCAGCAATACTAGTGTTCTTCTCCACCAAGACCTGCACACAAGGCTCAGCAATACTAGTGTTCTTCTCCACCAAGGCCTGCACACTAGGCTCAGCAATACTAGTGTGCTTCTCCACCAAGGCCTGCACACTAGGCTCAGCAATACTAGTGTTCTTCTCCACCAAGGCCTGCACACTAGGCTCAGCAATACTAGTGTGCTTCTCCACCAAGACCTGCACACAAGGCTCAGCAATACTAGTGTTCTTCTCCACCAAGGCCTGCACACTAGGCTCAGCAATACTAGTGTCCTTCTCCACCAAGACCTGCACACAAGGCTCAGCAATACTAGTGTTCTTCTCCACCAAGGCCTGCACACTAGGCTCAGCAATACTAGTGTGCTTCTCCACCAAGACCTGCACACAAGGCTCAGCAATACTAGTGTTCTTCTCCACCAAAGCCTGCACACTAGGCTCAGCAATACTAGTGTTCTTCTCCACCAAGACCTGCACACAAGGCTCAGCAATACTAGTGTTCTTCTCCACCAAGGCCTGCACACTAGGCTCAGCAATACTAGTGTGCTTCTCCACCAAGGCCTGCACACTAGGCTCAGCAATACTAGTGTTCTTCTCCACCAAGGCCTGCACACTAGGCTCAGCAATACTAGTGTGCTTCTCCACCAAGACCTGCACACAAGGCTCAGCAATACTAGTGTTCTTCTCCACCAAGGCCTGCACACTAGGCTCAGCAATACTAGTGTCCTTCTCCACCAAGGCCTGCACACTAGGCTCAGCAATACTAGTGTTCTTCTCCACCAAGACCTGCACACAAGGCTCAGCAATACTAGTGTGCTTCTCCACCAAGGCCTGCACACTAGGCTCAGCAATACTAGTGTACTTCTCCACCAAGACCTGCACACTAGGCTCAGAAATACTAGTGTGCTTCTCCACCAAGACCTGCACACTAGGCTCAGCAATACTAGTGTTCTTCTCCACCAAGACCTGCACACAAGGCTCAGCAATACTAGTGTGCTTCTCCACCAAGACCTGCACACTAGGCTCAGCAATACTAGTGTTCTTCTCCACCAAGACCTGCACACAAGGCTCAGCAATACTAGTGTTCTTCTCCACCAAGGCCTGCACACTAGGCTCAGCAATACTAGTGTGCTTCTCCACCAAGGCCTGCACACTAGGCTCAGCAATACTAGTGTTCTTCTCCACCAAGGCCTGCACACAAGGCTCAGCAATACTAGTGTTCTTCTCCACCAAGGCCTGCACACTAGGCTCAGCAATACTAGTGTCCTTCTCCACCAAGACCTGCACACAAGGCTCAGCAATACTAGTGTTCTTCTCCACCAAGGCCTGCACACTAGGCTCAGCAATACTAGTGTGCTTCTCCACCAAGACCTGCACACAAGGCTCAGCAATACTAGTGTTCTTCTCCACCAAGGCCTGCACACTAGGCTCAGCAATACTAGTGTTCTTCTCCACCAAGACCTGCACACAAGGCTCAGCAATACTAGTGTGCTTCTCCACCAAGGCCTGCACACTAGGCTCAGCAATACTAGTGTACTTCTCCACCAAGACCTGCACACTAGGCTCAGAAATACTAGTGTGCTTCTCCACCAAGACCTGCACACTAGGCTCAGCAATACTAGTGTTCTTCTCCACCAAGACCTGCACACAAGGCTCAGCAATACTAGTGTGCTTCTCCACCAAGACCTGCACACTAGGCTCAGCAATACTAGTGTTCTTCTCCACCAAGACCTGCACACAAGGCTCAGCAATACTAGTGTTCTTCTCCACCAAGACCTGCACACTAGGCTCAGCAATACTAGTGTGCTTCTCCACCAAGACCTGCACACTAGGCTCAGCAATACTAGTGTTCTTCTCCACCAAGGCCTGCACACTAGGCTCAGCAATACTAGTGTGCTTCTCCACCAAGACCTGCACACAAGGCTCAGCAATACTAGTGTGCTTCTCCACCAAGGCCTGCACACTAGGCTCAGCAATACTAGTGTGCTTCTCCACCAAGACCTGCACACAAGGCTCAGCAATACTAGTGTTCTTCTCCACCAAGACCTGCACACAAGGCTCAGCAATACTAGTGTGCTTCTCCACCAAGACCTGCACACTAGGCTCAGCAATACTAGTGTGCTTCTCCACCAAGACCTGCACACAAGGCTCAGCAATACTAGTGTGCTCCTCCACCAAGACCTGCACACTAGGCTCAGCAATACTAGTGTGCTTCTCCACCAAGGCCTGCACACTAGGCTCAGCAATACTAGTGTGCTTCTCCACCAAGGCCTGCACACTAGGCTCAGCAATACTAGTGTGCTTCTCCACCAAGACCTGCACACTAGGCTCAGCAATACTAGTGTGCTTCTCCACCAAGACCTGCACACTAGGCTCAGCAATACTAGAGAATAAAGCACTCTTTGTTTTAGTTTTCTCATAAAACAACTTGATTTGTGTAATTTTATCATTAGTGTGCTCAGTAAGCCATTCAGCACTGATGAAACGCACACACACGCACACGCACACAGACACGCATGCGCACACAGACACGCACACACACATACACGCACGCACACACACACGCACGCACACACACATATACACACTTTTCCAATTGTGTATTTCTTTTTTTGTGATTACAGATCAAACTGAGTGATCATTTTTGCCATCTGCTCTTGGTTCTTGGGTTTGATGAGATCAGCCAGATGGATGATAAAAATAGGCCCACAAATGTGTCATTCTCTTGTTGCAAAATGTGCAGGCTCAGATTTAATGATAAAAAGTGTTGGGAAAGTGACATTTGGTTGATTTAATTTATAAGCAAACGGCAGGAGTTACAAAGTATTACAACCCTCTAGTCTTCTGAGCTGAAGGAAATAGTTTATTTCTGGGTGTGGTCAGCTTTTCAGTAACGTGAAATAAACTGGATGGAAATGTGAAGGAGCGTTGGCTGGCCAGCAGGTGGCGACCTTGCCATTCCACATTGTATGACAGTGCAGTAACAGAGTGCTGTGTTACCCATAGACTGTAAGTGTACTTCCTTTTCAATCCTCAGCATCTTTCCTCCAATAGGATGCAATCTGCTCTTAATGCATGTGTGTCTAAGTGTATTGTTAAGAAGAGCGATATGTGTTTGCATGTAGAAGGGCACCGTCGTTCGGCGCAATCAGAACCTCATCTCCACTTGCGTAGGGGCCAGTCATTTTTCCAGTGAGTGGTCCTTGTTCGAGTGCTTGTGATGCTGTTTCCGTGGCAACCAGAGTCAAAGGATGGGCCGCAGCCAGGGATTGGATCCCAACAGGCTTTAAAGAGGAGAACATGTAGTGGGCAATAAATGAGCGTGGATCCACACTGCAGCGTGCTTCTTCTTTATATAACAAAACAGAATTTTCAAATAAACCATGAAAATTTGTGTGTTTACGTACCGCTATTTAGGTTATAATGAATATTAGTGACTTGTTATTGCTACAGCAAGATCATATTATATATACAATGAGCACCATAATTCATTAGACAGTGACACATTTTTTGTTATTTTGGTTTTGTACTCTAGCACTTTAAGTTTGAAAGGATACAATTGTTTCTACAAGACTTATTTTTCCATAGAGTTCAATAGAAAATTGAGTCAGCAGAAACTACCCTTAAAAAAATCCATCCATATCTACTGCATATCTGGCAGTAGACCCTTGATGACTTACAGCCATTTAGCCAACCACATGTTTCATACTGTTCCCATGTAATGTACAGCTTAATCTAGTCCCAACCCCCAATTCTCACAGAGATCCATTCACATGCAGAGAGGTTATAGTATCGCTTCTGAGAGTACCTGGAAAAAATATATCAAGAGTTTTTGATATCCTTTTATACAGAGTCATGATCGCCTGACCTGTTTACCTGTGGAATACCTGTTTACCACAGAAGTTGGTTTAGAGAATGGCAAGAATGTGCGAAGCTGTTATCAAGGCAAAAGGTGGCTACTTTGAAGAATCTAAAATATAAGACTTTTTTGATTTGTTTAAAACGGTTTTGTTCTTTGCATAATTTAATTCATGTTTTTTCATAATTTTGATGTCTTTACTATTTACTATGTGGAAAACAGTAAAAAAAAAAACTTTCTATGAGTAGGTGTGCCCTACTGTATATCCTCCAAAGACCCGGCAATTAATTTATGTCCCCTGTAGGGGACATACGCCTCTGGTCTTAATCTCAAAGACCATAAATTATTTTACGTTGAAACCCATGTTACAAGGGCCAATATTTAAAATAAAATATTTTTGAAAATATTTTCACTGCAACATGCTTTTGCCATACAAAATAATATTATGTATTCTGTCAAAAACGAGTCTCATGAGGTTATATTTAACTACACAATATTATTAAATTGTGTAAATAAACTAATGCCATTCAATAAGTACCCCACCATTTCACCAGTATAACAAATACATCAATGTACTCTTGCAAGCTAGATAATCTCATATTTTTAGTGTCCTTGTAATTTTTATATATTTCTCTGCATGTCAGCTTACAGTATATCACATGCCTTGTTACATCGGCTCTTATAGCAAGTGTGTGGGGTAATTACACTGCAGAGCAGGAGCGTATGCCTTACGTGTCTTATGTAAACAGTGGGAATGCAACTCAACAAATCCAATGTGAATTGTGGCCAGTGACCTCACAAGTCTGTCCAGATAGGTATGTCTGTCTGTCTGTCTGTCTGTCTGTCTGTGGGCACACTCCATTTCTTCGATAACCGTGAGGATTCCTGGTTGCCTTCTATCTTTGATGAGATGAGTCAGAACTCGGGCTCCTACCTCTCTCGCACACGTACCAACCGTTTGGTTGGCTGCATTTTCTAAGGGGTGGGAGGTGGCAGATGCATCCGGGCTGTCCAAAAAATGTGACCTATCAGTGTTCAGCTGTCACTTGAAAGCTTAGGGGGACTCAGCTGTCACCTCCCCTGGGACTTGGCTAGTGAGGGGTTAGAGAGAGAGACTGAGTGAGAGAGCTTAACATCCAGCAGGGGGGGGGTAAGGATTGGGTATTGTGGGTGCGCTCGAGCCACACGCCTACACGGTCAGAAACCGCATTCAGGCTCCCGGCAACACTGCAAATGTAAAAGTTTGGAAAAAGCGAAGGATCCAGAGCTGTTCTCCCTGAAGCCCTTAAGACGGTGAAGATCTGCATGGGAAGAGTGAAAATCAGACCCCGGCGTTTTCCACAGGCGACACGGAGAGCTGCTAATGCAACATGATCCAGCAGGACTTGCACTAAAAATACCAGCGTCCAGGAGATCTCCAGCAGCCCGTATCTGCTTAATTGGCTAAAGATTAAATATTTTGTTTTGTTTAGTTTTTTATCCCTTCCCATTACTCTAATTGGACATTCCAAGGATGTTACAAACTACTCAAAAACTTTTTAGCACAAGAAACTTAAAGGTAATATATTTTTGAATATATTTTTGAATATATATAATTCTGGGCTAAAATACTCCCTTTTGAGGGAGGGTTATTTGTATTTGAATTTCTTTTTGGAAATGCAATCCTTTCCAAAATCTTCATGTAGTTTTAAACAGGAACCGGCCTGGATTACATTCACTAAAATGGTAAATACTTCCGTGGTAATCCACTATTGAATTGAGTTTTTTTAACAGAGAAACCGTTTTGAATATTTTGACACAGATAAAAAATACCTGGAGATATACCTCAAGTAAGAAAGATGCTGGAATGTCTTTGTGACTCACTGAGATAAAATAACGGATTTAAAGCTGCAAAGTGCCAAATAAAGGCGAATCCCCGTTGCCGTGTGAACAACTCAACTGTGAGAAGTGACAAAAAGACCAATCTGTTTGGGACAAGCGACCCACTCAATAATGAGGAAGGCCGAGGTCCAGATGACTCTGAAAAAGGGAGCGGAGGAAGGGGTCCGCGGAGTGGCGCCCCCTAGCCCCAGGATACCGCCCAAACGGGCCAAAGTGAGCCCGGACCAGGTGGTGCCGGACCCCGCGGATTCGGTTTACCCTATCCCAACCCCGCCTGTGTTCATCCGCAAGATGCGGAACGCGGCGGTGGGGATGGGGTGTGACATTCGGCTGAAGGTGGCCGTGGCGGGAGACCCGCAGCCCTCCCTGTACTGGTACCACAACCAAGACCTGCTGGACATGGACGACCAGGAGTACGGCGGCCTGTGGATCCGGGACTGCAAGCCCAGCGACGCTGGCCTCTACACCTGCATCGCCAACAACCACCTGGGCGAGGCCAAGACCAGCGGCGTTCTGGCCGTCCTGGACCTGGGAGAAGGTAATTATGGGAAAGCGTGCGGCCAACACCGATACCGAACATGCTTCGTATCGGGGGTTTCCCACCTGTGTCCTGGAGAACTGCAGAGTCCGCCACTTCTCACCTTTAAAATACCAACCAGTTCAGCCCAGAGAAAGCTGGCGAGATGAGATCATTGTGCACCCGACTGCTTTGAGTGATTCATTAAGCGCTGATTTAACAGAACGCTCTGCAGGTCTCCAGACCCAGGCATGAGGATCTCTGCTTTATACGATCACTCTGAGCTGTAGGTGTTGAACAGACTCAATATTCCAGAGAAAAGGGGTCATGTGAGCTGGATGAATCAAACAGGTCCTGTATTTATAAAGCAGTTGTGGGCAAGTGCTGATCTTGGATTTTGGAGAACTAACTAAAACCTTCAGCTGGCTGAGCTTAGTCTTACCTGTGTAACTGAGCTCAACTGAAGGCAAGGTGAGAACATAGCCTTCTGTCTGTCAGCGTCAGAGGCGTTTTTGTGGTAAAATGTGTGAAGTCAGGCTTAGACAGTGAGATGTCAGCTCTCCATTGCTGTGGAGATGTTGAGTGGTGAATCTGTACACAGTGGAAGGGCAAAGAAGTAGAAAGTCTGTATTACCTGTTTACCTCCACAGATTAATGTTTCAAAATAGTACATGGATGGATCCATCATAGCCTATTCAGCATCAGTAGGAAGTAGGTGGTGGCAGAGGAATTCTATACACTATTCAGCACCAGTAGGAAGTAGGAGTAAATATTAGAGTGCTGCTCATATGAGATTATTACTGATGTGGGGATGTGGGGACATTTTATTGAGACAGCGCACCTCCTCTTATGTTCCAAAAGAACTCCCATCTTTCTCAAATAAACTCCCATGTCTCAGGGCCTGTATATTTGCCATCTGGGTAATGGAATAACGTCAGTATAGTAATATTTACACATCCCAGATGTGGGAGGGGCGGATGACTGGGCCGCATCTCTGTGTGCAGCAGGATTTAATGGAATTCATAGATATAAAAAATAAAAATTATGTTTGGGGTCATTATGCTGCTGTAAAGTTCACATGCATAGTGCACTGTAGTTAAATGAGTCTACACCAGAGCCGGAGGGGAGGCGCAGTGTGAGGGGGTACGGAGAGGAGGCCCAGTGTGAGGGGGTACAGAGAGGAGGCACAGTGTGAGGGGGTACGGAGGGGAGGCGCAGTGTGAGGGGGTACAGAGAGGAGGCGCAGTGTGAGGGGGTACGGAGGGGAGGCGCAGTGTGAGGGGGTACAGAGAGGAGGCGCAGTGTGAGGGGGTACAGAGAGGAGGCACAGTGTGAGGGGGTACGGAGGGGAGGCGCAGTGTGAGGGGGTACAGAGAGGAGGCGCAGTGTGAGGGGGTACGGAGGGGAGGCGCAGTGTGAGGGGGTACAGAGAGGAGGCGCAGTGTGAGGGGGTACAGAGAGGAGGCGCAGTGTGAGGGGGTACGGAGGGGAGGCGCAGTGTGGGGGGGTACGGAGGGGAGGCACAGTGTGAGGGGGTACGGAGAGGAGGCGCAGTGTGAGGGGGTACGGAGGGGAGGCGCAGTGTGAGGGCGTACAGAGAGGAGGCGCAGTGTGAGGGGGTACAGAGAGGAGGTGCAGTGTGAGGGGGTACAGAGAGGAGGCGCAGTGTGAGGGGGTACGGAGGGGAGGCGCAGTGTGGGGGGGTACGGAGGGGAGGCACAGTGTGAGGGGGTATGGAGGGGAGGCGCAGTGTGGGGGGGTACGGAGAGGAGGCGCAGTGTGAGGGGGTATGGAGGGGAGGCGCAGTGTGGGGGGGTACGGAGAGGAGGCACAGTGTGAGGGGGTATGGAGGGGAGGCGCAGTGTGAGGGGGTACGGAGGGGAGGCGCAGGAGGGAGGCGCATTCACAGTGGGATGCGTTGTCAGCAGTGTCATTGACACCCATGAGCTCTGCAGTGAACACAGATCTGCTTCAGCTCAAGCCCTCCATTTCCATGGTGCATTGCCCCAAACCGTGTTGAAAGAGGGCAGAGGTCCGTTCTTCTAAATAAAGCAAACGATTGGAAAAAAGTTTTTCACATTGCGTCACACCTTGAGATTAAAACATGAGCCATTGTTTAAGGAAGAACAATGCCGTTGTCTTCATTTGTTATGTCAGTTGGTGATAAGAGTGTGAATGACGCTGTTTGCTAGCGGTTATTGTGAGCGCTGAAGTTGTTGCGTTGGACTGCAGCCATTGCGTTGATAAATTTTTTTTCCCATTCTGGGTAAAGGGCCAACTGAGATATTTAACGGCGAAGCTTCCTAACCTGAGGTATTTAACGGCGAAGCTTCCTAACCTGAGGTATTTAACGGCGAAGCTTCCTAACCTGAGGTATTTAACGGCGAAGCTTCCTAACCTGAGGTATTTAACGGCGAAGCTTCCTAACCTGAGGTATTTAACGGCGAAGCTTCCTAACCTGAGTTATTTAACGGCGAAGCTTCCTACCCCTCCGCTCTTAGTCACCGTTCGTCCAGCGTGGGGCGTCCCTCCCTCGGCGTGTTGTGTTGGCTCCTCCCCCCGGGCGAAAGGAGACTCGGCGTGTTCTTGATCCCCCCTGACCTCATAGGCAGCAGCTGTCCTGTCAGTCACCCTCTCCGTCTCTCTCCTCTCCCCCTCATCCATCTCTCCTCTCCCCCCCTCCTTCTCTCCTCTGGCTATTTATACCCGGGAATGTGCCAGGCCTCACATTTCTGCCATGTTAATCGGCCAAACGATCTCCTGTTACACCAGAACACATCACTTCTAATTATAACTCCACTGGAGAGACAAGGTCTTGGTTTTTGAACTGGCTGTTCCAGCTACAACAACAAGAAGAGCTAAACTATTTTTTTTATTCAGTCCTATAAGATTTTTCCCCTTCCCATCAATGCAAATATGTTGAGGTGCGGATACAATGAGCTCGAGCGGCTTGACTTCTCACTGTCAGAGCAGGACTAGGCCCCAAGGAAAGGTGTGAATTTGAAATGGATACATTTTACCATGTCATTTACTTTTCATTTTACATTTTATCTATGCCATCTTTCAAGTGTAATGCCATTTTTAAATGTTTTGTTTGTTTATAACATGTGCTGGAAGGTCCATTTTGACCAGTCAAAGTCCCAGGAGCCTTAGATCTTTGTTTTACATTTTTTATTTTTTTATTTCCAGCACCTCCAGTGCAATGAACATCAGTTTATTAGAAGGCATTAGAGGAGCATGGTTGTAAAAGCGTGTGAAGTGTGGTTTTTGCCGCAGTGCTCGTCTACACTGGGCTCAGTTGGGGTGGTTCAGTTCATCCTCAGGGAATGGTAAGACTGCTTTGTAACAGCCCCCTGATATAATGAGCTGTTTACTTGCTAATGTGATGCAGTTAATGAAGGCCCAACCATCAGTAAAACAGCCTCTCAGCCCTGGAAACCAGTGCACTAGAACTACACATTAACTTCAAGAAGATAGCACAAAATGTTCAGTGTTTAATTAACTTTAATTGTGTAAATTTTACTCTACCTCCAGGCTCCATATGCACTCTCTGTTCCTAATACATGGGGTAATACACTCTACCAAGTGTTCCATACTGATTGTCTTGCTGCTCCCATGGCAACATGCCTGAGTTTAGCGCATTTTTTATTTTGCCCGGGGGTCAGAAGGAATTCTTGGGATCAATGCTGCGAGTGAGAGTAAGCCATGGCGCGACTCGCTCACCACTCACGTCTGATTGGAGGGAGGCTTTCTTTTAAAGACGTGCCCTTAACACAGACAGAGACTCGCTCACCACTCACGTCTGATTGGAGGGAGGCTTCCTTTTGAAGACGTGCCCTTAACACGAACAGAGAAGGTGGAGCTGCCTCTTCCCACACACAGGGGCCAGAGTAAAAAAAAACGTGTTATTTCTGAGAGATTGTTCCCCCGTTCCCATAGGTCAAGCCCCGCACCCCCCAACACACACGCAAGCGGATGCTCTTCTAATGCGCTCAGCTGTAGGACAGGGGGTCTCTGTACCTCTACTGTTACCCTTCTGATTTATCATCAGGAACCACTCTTATTGGACATGTCTTACAGGCGTGGTTTTTCCCCATAGTTCCACCCATAGTTCCACCCATAGATGTGTCAGCAGGACAGGCCTTTGTCTGCTGCAGAAAACGATGGCACATAATCAGTTTCGCCATTCAGAACGCAGTAACATTGCACCCCCTGGAATTATTTTATAAACACCGTTGCATATTGACTGCTTTTTAAATTCAACTGTTTCGCTGGTTTTTAATTTATTTAAAACAATCTCCTTTGCATCTTGCAGTCTCCAAGCTATTGCTCTTGATATTTATCTTTTATAAACTATCCATCATAAAAAGGCTTATTCTGGTTCATATTTAGCTCTTTTGTAGCCGGTACATCATTTTTCTTCATAATGAAATTCAGAATTTCTTTGTTGTTGTTTTATTAGGCAGTAAAGCTCTGTCAAAAGGTCTTTTTCTTCACCTTTAAAAGTCGTCTTGCACCATTTCTTTTGAGACATACCCATATATAATGTGTAAAATGACAAACACATTTTTTGTTCTTTAAGGGAGACCATTGTAACTTTGAGTATAGCAACCGACACACTTTAAATGTGGTCTTAAGTATCAAGTTAAGACTTCAACCTTCTTGCCAGTTAAACAATCAATCATCAGTTGTGGCTGATGTGTTCACAGTAATCATACATCCTTAAACATTATATTGAGGAACGGTTGTGTTCTGTGTTTGGTGTTCTTCCCTAAGTCAATGGCAATCTGAAACCACCCTAACGTGATAAATTAGCTTTATCCTCACATTTTGCCACCATTGCAAACAGCTGGTGTGTGTAACAATTTAACCTAGAAGAACAGAAGAACCATAAAACATGTATTATTATTGTTATTATTATTATTATTATTGTTGTTGAGTTTTTTTTTCCTCAAATGAAAACAGTACAGTATTTCAGACAAGATAAATGCTTGTAAAACATATATCACTTAGAACAGCTGAGTTTATCACATATATCACTTAGAACAGCTGAGTTTATCACATATATCACTTAGAACAGCTGAGTTTATCACATATATCACTTAGAACAGCTGAGTTTATCACATATATCACTTAGAACAGCTGAGTTTATCACATATATCACTTACAACAGTTGAGTTTGTTTCAGAAAAATCCTGTTACATTTCAGCACATGGAGAACAGTATTACTGACAATACAACATGATGATTCATAGCTTACTCAGTCACATGTATAATAATAGGTGATTAGTCATTGCTCTAGGGTGCAAGGAACATAATGTTTCACTTACATTTTTTGGTTATCTAAGTTGTTGTCTTTTTCTAAAGTGCATTCGCAGTAAATAAAATATGCACATGCATTTTTTAAAAGTGTAACCTGACGGCAATATAAATGTTATACTGTGGACTTTTGTACTATAACCAATGTATGTACACTGCCTGGCCAAAAAAAAAGTCACCGTTGCACCCGTCATGCATAGTGCCCACTGTACAAGCCTCTGGAGGCAGTGTTATGATCTGGGGTTGCTTCAATTGGTCAGGTCTAGGCTGCAATAAAATGAAGTCAACTGAGTACCTGAATGTACTGAATGACCAGGTTATCCCATCAATGGGCATATTCCAGGACGACAATGCCAAGATTCATCTGGCTCAAATTGTGAAAGAGTGGTTCAGGGAGCATGAGGAATCATTTTCACACATGAATTGGCCACCAGAGTCCTGACCTTAACCCCACTGAAAGTCTTTGGGATGTCCTGGAGAAGACTTTACGGAGTGGTTCGACTTACTCCCGTTGTCAATACAAGATCTCGGCCAAAAATGAATGCAACTCTGGATGTAAATAAATGTTGTGATGTTGCATAAGGTTGTCGAAACAATGCCACGACGAATGTGCGCCGTAATCAAAGCTAAAGGTGGTCCAACAAAATATTAGAGTGTGCGACTTTTTTTTTTGGCCAGGCAATGTATATAGGGTAATTCATTATTATGCATTACATGTCATATATTGTGTTTAATTCCCCCATATTTTATTTTAGAATATCAATCAGTTAACATATGACAATTTTTACAAAGTGTAGATTATGAATGAAGATATAATTCACAAAAATAAAAGGGTAGTTTGTAATATGATCCACTCTTGTACCATATATATGCATATGCTCAATGTTTTTTATGTTTTGAGATAGACCAGCTAGAAATTTCACAGCAACCCGTTAAACCGGCGCTATTTCACACAAAAAAAGGGAATTGGATAAATCTAGCTTGAAAATGTAAATAAACGTAGGTGCTCATTTTAGAAGGTGGCGAGATGTTCAGGAGCCAATTGGTTTAAAGACAGACGTGAAGCTCTCATATTGTACTGGACAGGTAGGTCAAAAGTTTCAACACTAATTTACCTGACTTTCCGCTTGCCAGCCAATTGTAATTACCTATAATGAATAGTATCTAGGTTGCTATTATTGATAATGTTACTTTATTCAGCATTAAAAATGTTTGCTCATGTTATATGTCGTATAGATCGTGTTAGCTAGAACTGGCTACTCGGCTATAAGTTACCATGCATGCCAGCTGTAGCCTGATAATGCCTGGTTCAGACTAACGCTACACAAACTCAGTGTTATGCAACAATTCTGCAACAACAGAAAAGATTCTGTTGTTTTATCTGGACTCTTGTAGCTGATTTTTTTTTTACTGTAATGTTAGCTATATCAGTCTGTAATCCTGCAATTGTATCGAGAACACTTGCACATTCACAACGAGGTCTGTGGGAGCAGTGGGGTGGGGGGGTGGGTCTCTTTCTCTGTGGGCAGGGCCAATGGATGTTATGACTTTGAAATGTTTTGACAACAAATGTGACCGTTAGAAAACGTTGCATACTCCAGTTTTAAAGTCAACACTAGTGGAGATAAAACAGCCCTCTACGTAATCTGGTAGTATTGCTTAAAGCCAACACTAGTGGAGATAGAACAGCCCTCTACGTAATCTGGTAGTATTGCTTAAAGCCAACACTAGTGGAGATAGAACAGCCCTCTACGTAATCTGGTAGTATTGCTTAAAGCCAACACTAGTGGAGATAGAACAGCCCTCTACGTAATCTGGTAGTATTACTTAAAGCCAACACTAGTGGAGATAGAACAGCCCTCTACGTAATCTGGTAGTATTGCTTAAAGCCAACACGAGTGGAGATAGAACAGCCCTCTACGTAATCTGGTAGTATTGCTTAAAGCCAACACTAGTGGAGATAGAACAGCCCTCTACGTAATCTGGTAGTATTGCTTAAAGCCAACACTAGTGAATGGTGGCGCAGACTGTATTATATGCGACCCGAAATAGACCGTTTGACTCACCAGCTCGGAAGTGAGCGAGCGGGAGAGAGGGCTTAGGGGGTACAGCTTTCACAGAACCAAGGCAGGAAAAACAGACTCTCACAAAGACGAAAGAGATAAAAACAGGACCAGAAGAAAGTACTTTTTGTGTGTATGTGTGTGTGCATGTCCTGCAAGCTTCAGGGACAAACATCAGAAAACAAGTGTTGGATTTTGTGTTGGTCACCATGTTGAGGCAGGAATTGCTCGACGCCAGAAAGGCACTGAAAAGTGTAAAGAGGCAGAGTGCCACCGTGCCCAGACCAAGCAGAAAGAAATCAAAAGGTAAGGCTTTCAGTCACTACCTGCAGCCGAGCAGGTTCCTCCTGTTTGGAAAGGGGGGGTATGCCGAGCGCACAGTACACAACTTTGTCCTGCTCGTTTCAGAGGAGAGTTTGTGACCCCTGGAACAGAGGATAGACTTTGTCATTTGCCTGAGCAGTTTATCGTGGTTTCCTAATGTATGTTTCTCCGATAAAAGAACAAACAAAACAAAAAAAAATCATCAAATATAATAATTCTATATTTTCTTACACATAATCATGTGAATTACACAAAGCTGCAGGAAAGGTCATTTTAATAAGCTGAGGAAATATTGATGGCAGTGTCAGAGCTTGCCGCTCTAAATTTTTATTTTACATATATATTCCGCATCCCTCCTTGCTTGTGGAAAGTAATTTGTCTCGTGAAAAGGAAGATGAAGTTCAGGAGGTCAGTTATTGATGGGGACTTTATTCTAGTAACTGTAAAGACCCATGGCTCGTGGAGACTTAACATAGCCATTCAGTCAAAGGTATTATGGGATTTTATAGTTATTAATGTCTAAGAAGGATATTATATATCCTATTATGCATTAAGAATTATAGCCAATGTGACTGATAGTATTGTATGCTGTGTGGGTTTATCCGGCCGAATGATGTATATTCTGTTCATTGTTTGTTCGTTAAAGTTCATATTAAGCCTCTTAATAGAGAGTGAGTAGACTAAGAGATCAAGACTACCTTTCTTAAAGGTTTAATAAACTGACTTTATGTTTTTTGCTTAGCCATTTTATAAAATGATTAAAGAGTGGCTGTGATTATGAAGTTCTCTGACATCAGAGAACCCCAAAAGATACCTGATGAAGTGAGTTCCCTACAGTGACCTGTTGGTCTGCTGTTCCGAGTGAGTTCATTGGTTTATGGTCTGTTGTTCCGAGTGAGTTAATTGGTTTAGGGTCTGCTGTTCCGAGTGAGTTCATTGGTTTATGGTCTGTTGTTCCGAGTGAGTTCATTGGTTTAGCATCTGCTGTTCCGAGTGAGTTCATTGGTTTATGGTCTGTTGTTCCGAGTGAGTACATTGGTTTAGGGTCTGCTGTTCCAATTTAGTTCAATGGTTTAGGGTTTGTTGTTCTGAGTGAGTTCATTGGTTTAGGGTCTGCTGTTCCGAGTGAGTTCATTGGTTTAGGGTCTGTTGTTCAGAGTGAGTTAATTGGTTTAGGGTCTGCTATTCCAAGTGTGTCTTTTGTACTTCAGTAAGGTCGTTTTCAGCCAGGCCAGTGAAGATACAGTCAAGCCGGAAAAACTGCACACCCCTTTCACCTTCTCCACGTTTTATTACGTTACAGACATATTTTACAATAGATTGAGTTCATTATTTGTCTCAAAATTCTACAAAAAATAGCCCATAATGACAAAGTGAAAACAGGTTTTTAGACATTTGTGCTAATTTATTAAAAATAAAAATGTTAAATATCATATGTACACAAGTGTGCACACCCTTTGATATGACACCCAAAAGTGAGCAGAGGTGAATTTTGTTTCCACTGATACTGCTTGAGATGTTTCTACAACTTAATTGGAATCTACCTGTGATAAATTCAATTGATTGGACATGATTGGGGATTGCCAACACCTGCCTATATAAGGTCTCACAGTTGACAGTGCATGTCAGAGCAAACTCCAAGCCATGGGGTCAAAGGAATTATCTGCAGACCTCAAACAGGATTGTGTCAAGGCATAGATCTGGAGAAGGGTACGGAAAAATTTCTGCAGCTTTACAGGTCCCAAAGAGCACAGTGGCCACCATCATTCGTAAATGGAAGAAGTTTGGAACCACCAAGAATCTTCCTAGACCTGGCCGCCCGGCCAAACTGAGCAATCAGGGAAGACGGGCCTTAGCCAGGGAGGTGAGCAGAAACCCAAGGGTCACTCTGACAGAGCTCCAGCGTATCCTTGTGGAGATGGGAGAAACTTTCAGAAGATCAACCATCCAGGCAGCACTCCACCAATCAGGCCTTTATGGTAGAGTGGCCAGACGGAAGCCCCTCTTTAGTAAAAGGCACATCACAGCCCACTTGGAGTTTGCCAAAAGGCACCTAGAGGACTCTCAAACCATGAGAATAAAGATTCTCCAGTCTGATGAAACCAAAATGGCCTGAATATCAAGCGTCACATCTGGAGGAAACCAGGTACCGCTCATCACCTGGCTAATACCATCCCTACAGTGAAGCATGGCGGTGGCAGCATCATGATGTGGGGATGTTTTTCAGCAGCGGGAAAGATGAATGCAGCTAAGTGCACCAAGATCCTTGAAGAAAACCTGCTCCAGAGCGCTCTGGACCTCAGACTGGGGTGAAGGTTTACCTTCCAACATGACAATGACCCGAAGCACACAGCCAAGAGAACAAAGGAGTGGCATGTCTGTGCATGTCCTTGAGTGGCCCAGCCAGAGCCCAGACCTGAATCCAATTGAACATCTGTGGAAAGAGCTGAAAATGGCTGTGTACCGACGCTCCCCATCCAACGTGACGGAGCTTGCAAGGATATGCCAAGAGGAATGGGCAAAAATGTCCAGAAACAAGTGTGCCAAGCTCGTAGCTTCTTTCCCAAGACGCCTTGAAGCTGTAATCGCTGCCAAAGGTGCAGCAACCAAGTATTAGGCTAAGGGTGTGTACAGATATGTAACCCCTAAATAACCAATTTTTGTCAGTAAAATAAAATTGCATATTTTCTAAAAACCTGTTTTCACTTTGTCATTATTGGCTATTGTGTGTAGATGTTTGAGGCAAAAAATGAACTCAATCTATTTTAGTATAAGTCGTAATAAAAGTGGAGAAGGTGAAAGGGGTGTGCAGACTTTCCGGCTTGACTGTATGTCTCCAAACTACTGCTTTCAGTAAATTTTATGTTTCTCAAAGATACAGCTTTTATTCTGAGATGGAGATGTTAGCATAATACGGTTCTCTCCCGTGTCAAAGTCCCATGGTGTCCACTTCACACAGACTAATGCGGCTGTGTGCTTACTGCAGCTAATTCAATAACCACCACACAATGGAACGAGTCTGGTCTCTTTTTGTAACAGAAGCCATATATGTCATATCTGGTTTTTCCAGCATTAATGAAGGCTGATGTTATAGTCAATTCCCAAGCAATAGGTAAAATAACACATTAATGAATATGAGGTTACAGGGTGTCTTAAAGTTTCTTGTTGGTTTAATGTGTTGCTAATTTGTCCTTGATACAGCATATTAATTTCCTTTTAATCTCCCCTGTCCCTACGGGCATGGTAGGGCACAATCGGCACTGCCATATTCCAGATTCACTACCCGAGTACGGGGTGGAGCCCCTCGGCCAGAGATCGCTGCGACTCCATTAAATTTATGTAGCTTTGGCTAATTACGAGCGTCGCGTATTACGGTTCGTGATGAAGTGGTCACTGTTCTGTAAGCCAGATGAACCATGGGGGTTTCGATTAGACCCCCCAGCGCTGGACCTAATTACTGCAGTGTGCAGGTGGGTCCTGAGGGGTTTTGTGTGACTGTACCCCAGGGAAACGCAGGGGCGCCCTGAACGGACGCTGCGCGGGATTAGCCTCGTTCCGTATTGATGAATTCACAGGCCAGTACTGTCAGGCCGCGCGATGCGCCTTCCCTTCACGAAAGGCCGTATTTGTGCGGCTTCAAGAGGCTGGATCTGAGCGTATTCCTGGAAATTCCGTTCGATGAATTGTGTTTGCCGTGTAAGACTCTGAAATAAACGTTTGACTGTGGTTCACTAGCAGTGTCCAACGGCAGAATAAGGCGTCAGGTGAGTAATTCCGCTGGTCACAGTTTGAATAAGTGAGGTTTCAGCTTGTGCGACTCTAATTGCATAGGGAGACAGCAGATGAGAAATACAAACTAAGTGCCTATTGTCATGTACCATTACCTTAGTAATTAAGTGGCATCTTATTATCTTCATCTTCGTGTTTTTTGCGGCCTGCTGATCATGTGTGTTAGCAGTAGATGGTCTGAAGCAATATTGTATGGATTCAATGTGTTTCCTGCACAGGCAGGTTATGCACCTCTGGTTCCCCTAGTCTCTCTCTCTCTCTCTCTCTCTCTCTCTCTCTCTGTTTCTCTGTCTTTCCCTCCCCCCTCTCTTTTTCTCTTTCTGTTTTCCTCTCGCTCGCACCCACTCTCTCTCTCTCTCTCTCTCTCTCTCTCTCTCTCTCTCTCTCTCTCTCTCTCTCTCTCTCTCTCTCTCTCTCTCTCTCGCTCGCTCTCTGTATGACTGTGTTCTGAGTTCTCAGGGAATAGGTATTTATCTGAAATGAACTCGCTTGCTCAGCCAGAAGACATATTCTTGATTGATTTAAGCAGGAAGGTCATCCAAGAATGTTGCTTGGAATTTACAATGATGACTCTGAGAATCAAGGACAGTTTGAAATGCAAGGAATTGCAGGTTGTGGTCACCTGCCAGCCCAATAGAGCCAGAATTTTCTGGGATGTGAATGGGGGCTAACATATTCCCTGGGTGATTAAGTGCCATGTTTATAACCTTGGGGAGTACGGAACACCATTTAAGATGTCTTCCAAAAGTCCGAGCAGCTTGCATGATCTTCTCAGTCGCTAGACGGGGGCATTTGTCTCCAGCGTAGAGCCAGTTGAAACAGCGCCCCCTACTGATGCACACCAACACCAACACCAACCTGTCTTAAGCACTTTTTGGGAGGCCACATCCAGGTACTGTCTAATCCCAGATCTGCAGCGCTTCAGCCACTTGGTAAGAGAGAGTTACAGGCCAGTATAGGTGCCGGCTCCATCAACCAATGCATTTTATCCTGCGTTAGTATTTATAGCGCTTTCTGTATTCTTGTGTATCTATAAAGGTGGAGGTGACACCAGCGTGTGTGTGTGTGTGTGTGTGTGTGTGTGTGTGTGCCCAATGTCAGCGAGGGTTCACAGCGGGGTTCTCTTTCCCGGAGGGGAATTCCCCCGATCAGCAGTTGTCGCCGCCCCTCAGCGTTAGTAAACAGGTGGAGCGGTACGGCGCAGTAGCCATGCACAGAGGTTTGAGCCGCTCCAGGGCTGTGTCCGAATCAGAGCCCTATCTACTGCGCCCTGTCTCCTGCGTACAGAGCACTGTGTCTGAATCAGAGCCCTATCTACTGCGCCCTGTCTCCTGCGTACAGAGCACTGTGTCTGAATCAGAGCCCTATCTACTGCGCCCTGTCTCCTGCGTACAGAGCACTGTGTCAGAATCAGAGCCCTATCTACTGCGCCCTGTCTCCTGCGTACAGAGCACTGTGTCTGAATCAGAGCCCTATCTACTGCGCCCTGTCTCCTGCGTACAGAGCACTGTGTCTGAATCAGAGCCCTATCTACTGCGCCCTGTCTCCTGCGTACAGAGCACTGTGTCTGAATCAGAGCCCTATCTACTGCGCCCTGTCTCCTGCGTACAGAGCACTGTGTCTGAATCAGAGCCCTATCTACTGCGCCCTGTCTCCTGCGTACAGAGCACTGGCAGAAGTGTGCTGTTTAATGTGCACTGTTTAGCAGTCCGCAAAAAATATCCACCATATTATTATCCAACCGCACTGTGGAAATGTCGTAAGCAGCTCATAAGACGTCCCAGCAGTGTTGCCATGTCCGCGGTTTTACAGTTAAATTGGAATACTTTCAAAGTGCAGTCACGGGTAAAAATGAAAAGTCGCAAAGCACGCTCTTATTTTAAAAAGTAAAAACATGATAAAATACATTGGTTATGATTAAAAATACCCTATAATTTGGGCTAGTTTTGAGTCGCCATTTGGCTGGAAAGTCATACAAGATCTGGTAACCATGCGCCCCACCCTTGCGCTGCCATGTCACGTGTTGTTTTTGTTGTATTTGAAGGAAAATGTCAGCGAAGCTGCGCCTCATTTTTTTAAAATGAAGCTCACGTCATATTTATGTGACCAAAATGTTCGTGTACTTCTTGAAGTGTGCTCCCGAATGTACTCAGTGAAACCCCGGAAGTAAGTGTGTCAATCCGGGTGTTTGAATTATACTGCAATTTGATAGATTTTCGCGTACTCTACGACTTTCTCGCCCTATCTACTCACCAAGGCTACTCAACAGTGTGGAAGAGTGCTGATTCGGACACGGCCTAGGTGTTCACCTGAAGCAGGTGAGCCTCCAAGTGACTCCTTTAGTGGAAGCCTGGCGCAGCTGTGCACTAACATGCTACTAGTAAAATGTGGAGCGGCTCAAAGTGTCACTGGATCGGGTGTGCTATTTCAAGCCCTGCTGTGTGATATGTTTTAAGCTCCGCTGGCCTCTCCCTGCTAGCCTGGCTGCTTCCACAGTATTTAGAATAATCCCCATGGAGGACAGTTTATCTGTCTTTACGTCTTATGGCCAGACGAGGCGGGGTGTCAAGATTGTGCGAGCGAAGGCCAGGCTGTGAGTCACTGCACCCACAATGCACTTGTGCTGCAGAGCGATTTCACCCGCAGATGTACGCTGGTACTCTGTAAAGGGATTTTCTTATTTCAGCAGGGTTGAAATTACCTTTACACAGCACATGATGTTAACACTCCAACGCTGAGCTATCTGCAAATGGAACGCATGAGCATATTTCATCAGCTGTTATTAATATCCAGTCTAAGAGTTAATTCATTAATGCACTGATTTGCAAAGGTCAGGCTGCAATTTTGGTATCTTCTACGGTAATTGATTTGAAATATATTAGTTTTCAACCAGCTATTCTTTTTAATCTTCCAGCAGCTCTAAGCATGTATATATGTGAGATATGTTTATTACAGATAGCCTTGCCTTTAAACCATGTATCTAGACAATTATAATATGGTTCCTAACTTCACAAGCTGTATTTATGAGCCAATACCTGGCAAAACTTGACTTTACATTTGTATGGGGATTATGAGTTGGCTGTGCGCCTGACATGGATAGGTGAAAGCATTCTGTAGGAGATTCTGAATCCAAATGAGTCATTTGTATGGGGATTATGAGTTGGCTGTGCGCCTGACATGGATAGGTGAAAGCATTCTGTAGGAGATTCTGAATCCAAATGAGTCATTTGTATGGGGATTATGAGTTGGCTGTGCGCCTGACATGGATAGGTGAAAGCATTCTATAGGAGATTCTGAATCCACATGAGTCATTTGGGAGAAGACTGTGTCACCATCAAATGCAGATGCAAATGTTTTTATGTTCTAAATACAAATTGAAAAGATATTTAAGAATTTTTAGTTTGTTGGTTTGGTGTATTACTTCTTCGCATTTTGCTCACGTATGCATGCATGTTTTTTTACATTGGGTAATGTAAATGACCATTTTATATAATTAACTAAAGGTCATGTATCAAACCTGCTGACATTTACAGAAGAATTCTGTGAAATAGCTTGTAAGAAAATGAAAGTTGAATTGTATTCTTTTTATCGCGTGGGAATTGATGTTTGCACGGTAGTTTCAGTTTTCTGTGGAAATTGTTTTTTTGTGCAGTAGTTTCAGTTTTTTGTGGAAATAGTTTTTTTGCGCAGTAGTTTTGGCTTTCTGTGGGAATTACAGTAGTTTTACGCTTTCTGTGGGTATAACATCATATTTAATATTTGGTTGCATATCCTTTGCATGCCATGACTTTATGATAGAATGACCCAAAAACATCAAAAAACTCTTGATATCTTATTTTCAGGTACTTTTACAACTTACAATGCGTTGGAATAGATCTCTATGGGAATTGGGCGGTGGGACTAGATTAAGCTGTAAATTACCTGGGAATAGTATGGAACACATGGTTGGCTAAATGGCTGTAAGTCATCAATGGTCTGAGGTATCAAACGATATGCAGTAGATACAGTATAGATGGATCACTTGAAGGGTTGTTTCTCCTGACTTATTTTTCCATAGAGTTCAGTAGGAGAAACAACCTGAGATCCATTAAAACACAGAGAGGTTATTTAATATTATATATGATGACTTTATTTAAGTTTGTGTTAATTTGTCCAATTACTTTTGGTCCCCTAAAATGGGAGGACTATGTGTGGCAACAATGGCAACAATTGCTACGCGGTTCACCAGATAGGGTTGTGAAAACCTTCATATTAATGCTGAAAGTCTGCACTTTAACCTCATAGTCACTGTTCCATTTCAAATCCACTGTGCTGGAGTACAGAGCCAAAACTACAAAACGTGTCAGTGCCCTAACACTTTTGGAGTGCACTATATACATGGTTTTCTTGCACAAAGCCACTGTCTGAATGTCACTTTGGCCCTTGCTGTGTTTTCACAACAAATTGAACATAATCAAATCCTTTGATATCATTGAGGAGTGGAAACAGGCAATGTTTGCAGAAACAGCTCGGAAGCATCCGGAAGCATCCGTTCCACAATTAGACTTCTTTTCTAAGTAATTAAGAATGTCTCAGTATATGTATGTAAACATCGAACAAAAAGTTCGGACATTCGTGTTTGGTAGATTATTTCTCTGTTGTAACAATGCTTCTTGGCAATACATTTTATATCGTTGGAAAGCCTGTTTATTTCCCTTTTAAATGGTGCCCCATTTATAAGGAACATGCATTTGTGGGATGAGCAGCACAGCTGAGTATGTGGGTTGCGCCCATGTAAAATTTGCCAAATCTTCTCTGCCAATGCCAAACAGCTTATCTCCAGCTCATGCAGAACGCTGCTGCTCATCTGATCTACATCCTCCACAGACTCAGGCTTATCACGGCCCTTCCACAGACTCAGGCTTATCATGGCCCTTCCGCAGACTCAGGCTTATCATGGCCCTTCCGCAGACTCAGGCTTATCACGGCCCTTCCGCAGACTCAGGCTTATCACGGCCCTTCCGCAGACTCAGGCTTATCACGGCCCTTCCGCAGACTCAGGCTTATCACGGCCCTTTTCTTCTCCCTCCAATGGCTACCTATACCAGCTCGCATCAAATTCAAAACCTTGGTGCTAGCCTATCGGACAGCAAAAGGGACAGTATATCTAATGTATACTGTATATACAGTATGCATATACAGTATATATATATATATATATACAGTCAAGCTGGAAAGTCTGCCCACCCCTTTCACCTTCTCCACGTTTTATTACATTACAGACATATTCTACAATAGATTGAGTTAATTTTTTGTCTCAAAATTCTACACAAAATAGCCCATAATGACAAAGTGAAAACATGTTTTTAGAAATTTTTGCAAATGTATTAAAAATCGAAAACTGAAATTTCTCCTTTACATAAGTATTCATACCTTTTGCTTTAACATATTTTTAAAGTATCATATTTATTTATTTGCTCGCATATCCTTTGCATGCTGTTACTTCCTGAAGTCTGTGACCAATCAACAACAAAAGACTCTCGATATCTTATTTTCAGGTACTGTTACAAGCGATACTATAAGCTCTCTGCATTTGAACTGATCTCTATTAGAATTAGATTCAGCTGTAAATTACGCTGGTACAGTATGGAACACATGACTGACGAAATGGCTGTACGTCATCAAGGGTCTAAGGTATCAAACGAGCCCCAAACTATCACTCTGCGGCCAGATATGGAGTATATGTGGATGGATCCCTTTCAGGGTTGTTTCTCCTGACTTTTTTCCCCATAGAGTTCTATAAGAAAATGAGTCAGGAAAAATAACCCTTGCAGTGATCCATCCACATCTACTCCATATCTGGCAACAGAGTGATGGTTTGGAGCTCGTTTGATACCTTAGACCCTTGATGACATACAGCCATTTCGTCAGTCATGTGTTCCATACTGTACCAGCGTAATTTACAGCTGAATCTAGTCTCACCCCCAAATTCTCATAGAGATCCATTCAAATGCAGAGAGCTTATCGTATCACTTGTAACAGTACCAGGAAATAAGATATCGAGAGTCTTTTGATGTTGATGGGTCACAGACATCAGGAAGTTACAGCATGCAAAGGTGTGGACAAAATATTAAATATGATACTTTAAAAATATGTTAAAGCAAAGGGTATGAAGAATACTTATGTAAATGAAAGATTTCAGTCTTCGATTTTTAATACATTTGCAAAAATTTCTAAAAACATGTTTTCACTTTGTCATTATGGGCTATTTTGTGTAGAATTTTGAGACAAAAAATGAACTCAATCTATTGTAGAATATGTCTGTAATGTAATATATAAGCACTATCACACAAGAGAGAGTGCTGTTATACAGTATATCAGCACGGCTGTGAATTGGTCATAGATGATCACAGAAGATAATCACAGCCATGCTGATATGCAGTATAACAGCAGGACGGTGGGTGTGATATTGTTTTTAGCCAATAAATATCTATCAAATAATGATTGAGGCAACCGATTATGATTTGGTTGTTTATTTGGGTCCACTAACAAATATAGCTCCTTCAGAATTTCATTTTTAAAAACTTTTTTCCAAAAATGTATCAATTAGAATGTAATGAAAGCGGAGTGATGCCAAGTGATGTTATACTGTATATCAGCACTCATGGAATGCGTCTCAGCCAATCACAATGCGTGGTTGTATATATACATATATCAGATCCAGAGGTAATTTCAGAGTGACTGTGGAATATTTTCTTGACACTTATTGTGATTGTCTGGCTCAGACGAACCGTCTCATCCTTCAGCTTCTGAAAAGGGGGGGGGGGGTGGGGGTGGGGGTGGGATTACTGTGGAGCTGATGAAGAGAGAGAACAGGCTAAAATACCTCAGCACATTTTCATTAGCAACTGCCTTCTGTGTCAAAATGTGAGCCAATCACCTGACTGACAGCCTGATTAAAGCCTTTCAAGGACAGGATGTCAAACTGAAATTAGGGTAAAAACATTCACAACAAGAATCTTTAAAAACGTGCTTCCTGGTAATGGTGCTTTGTCTCATTGGCTGGTGGACTTGGACGCACGGTGAGCTTATCCAAAGCAAAGATAACACAGTCACAGACCTTATCTGGAGCTTATCCAAAGCAAAGATAACACACATACCTTATCTGGAGCTTATCCAAAGCAAAGATAACACAGTCACAGACCTTATCTAGAGCTTATCCAAAGCAAAGATAACACACATACCTTATCTGGAGCTTATCCAAAGCAAAGATAACACAGTCACAGACCTTATCTGGAGCTTATCCAAAGCAAAGATAACACCGTCACAGACCTTATCTGGAGCTTATCCAAAGCAAAGATAACACAGTCACACACCTTATCTGGAGCTTATCCAAAGCAAAGATAACACAGTCACAGACCTTATCTGGAGCTTATCCAAAGCAAAGATAACACACATACCTTATCTGGAGCTTATCCAAAGCAAAGATAACACAGTCACAGGCCTTATCTGGAGCTAATCCAAAGCAAAGATAACACAGTCACAGACCTTATCTGGAGCTTATCCAAAGCAAAGATAACACCATCACAGACCTTATCTGGAGCTTATCCAAAGCAAAGATAACACAGTCACACACCTTATCTGGAGCTTATCCAAAGCAAAGATAACACAATCACAGACCTTATCTGGAGCTTATCCAAAGCAAAGATAACACACATACCTTATCTGGAGCTTATCCAAAGCAAATATAACACAATCACAGACCTTATCTGGAGCTTATCCAAAGCAACGATAACACCATCACAGACCACTAATACTGTCATAGACACTTACTGTTGTTTTTAAGGGTGAGAGAGGGGAGGGGCCTTTTCAGGGAAAGAGAGAGGAGGGGCTTCTTCAGGGTGAGAGGGTGGAGGGCTTCTTCAGGGGGTGGGAGGGGCTTTTTCAGGGGGAGAGGGGTTTGCAAATGACAAATTCATTTTTTGACTGGCGGACGTCATGCTGTAACAGCAGGTGGTACCAGGACAACAGGGGGATTTCCTGTGGAAGGAACACAGCGTTCCTACGAATCACACGGAGGAACATGCAGGTGGGGGGGTGGAGAAAAGGAGGGGGAGAGAGAGAGGGTCGAGAGGGGGAGAGAGGGAGGGAGGTAGAAAGGGGGAGAGAGAGAGGGAGGTAGAGAGGGGGAGAGAGGGAGGGAGGTAGAGAGGGGGAGAGAGAGAGGGTAGAGAGGGGGAGAGAGGGAGGGAGGTAGAAAGGGGGAGAGAGAGAGGGAGGTAGAGAGGGGGAGAGAGGGAGGTAAAGAGGGGGAGAGAGAGAGGGAGGTAGAGAGGGGGAGAGAGGTAAAGAGGGGGAGAGAGAGAGGGGGTAGAGAGGGGGAGAGAGGGAGGGAGGTAGAGAGGGAGAGAGAGAGGGAGGTAGAGAGGGGGAGAGAGGGAGGGAGGTAGAAAGGGGGAGAGAGAGAGGGAGGTAGAGAGGGGGAGAGAGAGGGAGGTAGAGAGGGGGAGAGAGAGAGGGAGGTAGAGGGGGAGAGAGAGAGGGAGAGAAAGAGGGGGCGGCTGTGGCTCAGGAGGTAGAGCGGGTCGTCCGCTGATCGCAGGATTGGCGGTTCGATCCCCGGCTCCTCCTGTCCACATGTCGAAGTGTCCTTGGAAAGACACAGAACCCCAAATTGCTCCCAATGAGCAGGCTAGTGCCTTGCATGGTGGCTGCCGCCATTGGTGTGTGAATGTGTGTGTGAACGGGTGAGTGAGAGGCCATTGTAAAGCGCTTTGGATAAAGGCGCTATACAAGTGCAGTCCATTTACCATTTACCAGAGGGAGGTAGAGGGGGGAGGTAGAGGGGGAGAGAGAGAGGGAGGCAGAGAGGTGGAGTGAAAAGAGGGAGAGTAGAACTGCTGTCGTCTTTCAGTGAGAACTATGTTTCACATGGACCCATTAGGTAAGCTTCAATAGCACAAAATCTATGCATATGGGGAACTATGTATAGCCCCCTGCATATGAGGAACTATGTATAGCCCCCTGCATATGAGGAACTATGTATAGCCCCCTGCATATGGGGAACTATGTATAGCCCCCTGCATATGGGGAACTATGTATAGCCCCCTGCATATGGGGAATATGTACAGCCCCCTGCATATGAGGAACTATGTACAGCCCCCTGCATATGGGGAACTATGTATAGCCCCCTGCATATGGGGAACTATGTATAGCCCCCTGCATATGAGGAACTATGTATAGCCCCCTGCATATGGGGAACTATGTATAGCCCCCTGCATATGGGGAACTATGTACAGCCCCCTGCATATGAGGAACTATGTACAGCCCCCTGCATATGGGGAACTATGTATAGCCCCCTGCATATGAGGAACTATGTACAGCCCCCTGCATATGAGGAACTATGTATAGCCCCCTGCATATGGGGAACTATGTATAGCCCCCTGCATATGGGGAACTATGTATAGCCCCCTGCATATGAGGAACTATGTATAGCCCCCTGCATATGGGGAACTATGTATAGCCCCCTGCATATGAGGAACTATGTATAGCCCCCTGCATATGGGGAACTATGTATAGCCCCCTGCATATGGGGAACTATGTATAGCCCCCTGCATATGGGGAACTATGTATAGCCCCCTGCATATGGGGAACTATGTACAGCCCCCTGCATATGAGGAACTATGTACAGCCCCCTGCATATGAGGAACTATGTATAGCTCCCTGCATATGGGGAACTATGTACAGCCCCCTGCATATGAGGAACTATGTACAGCCCCCTGCATATGAGGAAATATGTATAGCCCCCTGCATATGGGGAACTATGTATAGCCCCCTGCATATGACGAACTATGTATAGCCCCCTGCATATGAGGAACTATGTACAGCCCCCTGCATATGAGGAACTATGTATAGCCCCCTGCATATGAGGAAGTATGTATAGCCCCCTGCATATGAGGAACTATGTACAGCCCCCTGCATATGAGGAACTATGTATAGCCCCCTGCATATGAGGAACTATGTACAGCCCCCTGCATATGAGGAACTATGTATAGCTCCCTGCATATGGGGAACTATGTACAGCCCCCTGCATATGAGGAACTATGTATAGCCCCCTGCATATGAGGAACTATGTACAGCCCCCTGCATATGAGGAACTATGTACAGCCCCCTGCATATGAGGAACTATGTACAGCCCCCTGCATATGGGGAACTATGTACAGCCCCCTGCATATGAGGAACTATGTACAGCCCCCTGCATATGAGGAACTATGTATAGCTCCCTGCATATGGGGAACTATGTACAGCCCCCTGCATATGAGGAACTATGTACAGCCCCCTGCATATGAGGAACTATGTATAGCCCCCTGCATATGAGGAACTATGTACAGCCCCCTGCATATGAGGAACTATGTATAGCTCCCTGCATATGGGGAACTATGTACAGCCCCCTGCATATGAGGAACTATGTACAGCCCCCTGCATATGAGGAACTATGTATAGCCCCCTGCATATGAGGAACTATGTACAGCCCCCTGCATATGAGGAACTATGTATAGCCCCCTGCATATGGGGAACTATGTATAGCCCCCTGCATATGAGGAACTATGTATAGCCCCCTGCATATGGGGAACTATGTATAGCCCCCTGCATATGAGGAACTATGTATAGCCCCCTGCATATGGGGAACTATGTATAGCCCCCTGCATATGGGGAACTATGTATAGCCCCCTGCATATGAGGAACTATGTACAGCCCCCTGCATATGAGGAACTATGTATAGCCCCCTGCATATGGGGAACTATGTACAGCCCCCTGCATATGAGGAACTATGTATAGCCCTCTGCATATGGGGAACTATGTATAGCCCCCTGCATATGAGGAACTATGTATAGCCCCCTGCATATGGGGAACTATGTATAGCCCCCTGCATATGAGGAACTATGTACAGCCCCCTGCATATGAGGAACTATGTATAGCCCCCTGCATATGGGGAACTATGTATAGCCCCCTGCATATGGGGAACTATGTATAGCCCCCTGCATATGAGGAACTATGTATAGCCCCCTGCATATGGGGAACTATGTATAGCCCCCTGCATATGAGGAACTATGTATAGCCCCCTGCATATGGGGAACTATGTATAGCCCCCTGCATATGAGGAACTATGTATAGCCCCCTGCATATGGGGAACTATGTATAGCCCCCTGCATATGGGGAACTATGTATAGCCCCCTGCATATGAGGAACTATGTATAGCCCCCTGCATATGAGGAACTATGTATAGCCCCCTGCATATGGGGAACTATGTATAGCCCCCTGCATATGGGGAACTATGTACAGCCCCCTGCATATGAGGAACTATGTATAGCTCCCTGCATATGAGGAACTATGTACAGCCCCCTGCATATGAGGAACTATGTACAGCCCCCTGCATATGAGGAACTATGTACAGCCCCCTGCATATGAGGAACTATGTATAGCCCCCTGCATATGGGGAACTATGTATAGCCCCCTGCATATGAGGAACTATGTATAGCCCCCTGCATATGGGGAACTATGTATAGCCCCCTGCATATGGGGAACTATGTATAGCCCCCTGCATATGGGGAACTATGTATAGCCCCCTGCATATGGGGAACTATGTATAGCCCCCTGCATATGGGGAACTATGTATAGCCCCCTGCATATGGGGAACTATGTATAGCCCCCTGCATATGGGGAACTATGTATAGCCCCCTGCATATGGGGAACTATGTATAGCCCCCTGCATATGAGGAACTATGTATAGCCCCCTGCATATGGGGAACTATGTATAGCCCCCTGCATATGAGGAACTATGTACAGCCCCCTGCATATGGGGAACTATGTACAGCCCCCTGCATATGAGGAACTATGTATAGCCCCCTGCATATGAGGAACTATGTACAGCCCCCTGCATATGAGGAACTATGTACAGCCCCCTGCATATGAGGAACTATGTACAGCCCCCTGCATATGAGGAACTATGTATAGCCCCCTGCATATGGGGAACTATGTATAGCCCCCTGCATATGAGGAACTATGTATAGCCCCCTGCATATGGGGAACTATGTATAGCCCCCTGCATATGAGGAACTATGTACAGCCCCCTGCATATGGGGAACTATGTACAGCCCCCTGCATATGGGGAACTATGTATAGCCCCCTGCATATGAGGAACTATGTATAGCCCCCTGCATATGAGGAACTATGTACAGCCCCCTGCATATGGGGAACTATGTATAGCCCCCTGCATATGAGGAACTATGTATAGCCCCCTGCATATGGGGAACTATGTACAGCCCCCTGCATATGAGGAACTATGTATAGCTCCCTGCATATGAGGAACTATGTACAGCCCCCTGCATATGAGGAACTATGTACAGCCCCCTGCATATGAGGAACTATGTACAGCCCCCTGCATATGAGGAACTATGTATAGCCCCCTGCATATGGGGAACTATGTATAGCCCCCTGCATATGAGGAACTATGTATAGCCCCCTGCATATGGGGAACTATGTATAGCCCCCTGCATATGAGGAACTATGTACAGCCCCCTGCATATGGGGAACTATGTATAGCCCCCTGCATATGGGGAACTATGTATAGCCCCCTGCATATGGGGAACTATGTATAGCCCCCTGCATATGGGGAACTATGTATAGCCCCCTGCATATGAGGAACTATGTACAGCCCCCTGCATATGAGGAACTATGTATAGCCCCCTGCATATGAGGAACTATGTATAGCCCCCTGCATATGGGGAACTATGTATAGCCCCCTGCATATGGGGAACTATGTATAGCCCCCTGCATATGGGGAACTATGTATAGCCCCCTGCATATGGGGAACTATGTATAGCCCCCTGCATATGGGGAACTATGTATAGCCCCCTGCATATGGGGAACTATGTATAGCCCCCTGCATATGAGGAACTATGTATAGCCCCCTGCATATGGGGAACTATGTATAGCCCCCTGTATATGAGGAACTATGTATAGCCCCCTGCATATGGGGAACTATGTATAGCCCCCTGCATATGAGGAACTATGTATAGCCCCCTGCATATGGGGAACTATGTATAGCCCCCTGCATATGAGGAACTATGTATAGCCCCCTGCATATGGGGAACTATGTATAGCCCCCTGCATATGAGGAACTATGTATAGCCCCCTGCATATGGGGAACTATGTATAGCCCCCTGCATATGAGGAACTATGTACAGCCCCCTGCATATGGGGAACTATGTACAGCCCCCTGCATATGAGGAACTATGTATAGCTCCCTGCATATGAGGAACTATGTACAGCCCCCTGCATATGAGGAACTATGTACAGCCCCCTGCATATGAGGAACTATGTACAGCCCCCTGCATATGAGGAACTATGTATAGCCCCCTGCATATGGGGAACTATGTATAGCCCCCTGCATATGAGGAACTATGTATAGCCCCCTGCATATGGGGAACTATGTATAGCCCCCTGCATATGAGGAACTATGTACAGCCCCCTGCATATGGGGAACTATGTACAGCCCCCTGCATATGGGGAACTATGTATAGCCCCCTGCATATGAGGAACTATGTATAGCCCCCTGCATATGAGGAACTATGTACAGCCCCCTGCATATGGGGAACTATGTATAGCCCCCTGCATATGAGGAACTATGTATAGCCCCCTGCATATGGGGAACTATGTACAGCCCCCTGCATATGAGGAACTATGTATAGCTCCCTGCATATGAGGAACTATGTACAGCCCCCTGCATATGAGGAACTATGTACAGCCCCCTGCATATGAGGAACTATGTATAGCCCCCTGCATATGGGGAACTATGTATAGCCCCCTGCATATGAGGAACTATGTATAGCCCCCTGCATATGGGGAACTATGTATAGCCCCCTGCATATGAGGAACTATGTACAGCCCCCTGCATATGGGGAACTATGTATAGCCCCCTGCATATGGGGAACTATGTATAGCCCCCTGCATATGGGGAACTATGTATAGCCCCCTGCATATGAGGAACTATGTACAGCCCCCTGCATATGAGGAACTATGTATAGCCCCCTGCATATGGGGAACTATGTATAGCCCCCTGCATATGAGGAACTATGTACAGCCCCCTGCATATGAGGAACTATGTATAGCCCCCTGCATATGGGGAACTATGTACAGCCCCCTGCATATGAGGAACTATGTACAGCCCCCTGCATATGGGGAACTATGTATAGCCCCCTGCATATGAGGAACTATGTATAGCCCCCTGCATATGAGGAACTATGTACAGCCCCCTGCATATGAGGAACTATGTATAGCCCCCTGCATATGGGGAACTATGTACAGCCCCCTGCATATGAGGAACTATGTACAGCCCCCTGCATATGAGGAACTATGTATAGCCCCATGCATATGGGGAACTATGTATAGCCCCCTGCATATGAGGAACTATGTACAGCCCCCTGCATATGGGGAACTATGTACAGCCCCCTGCATATGAGGAACTATGTACAGCCCCCTGCATATGAGGAACTATGTATAGCCCTGTGCATATGGGGAACTATGTATAGCCCCCTGCATATGAGGAACTATGTATAGCCCCCTGCATATGGGGAAATTGCATACTATGGCCCTGCCTTTATATTCTTTCCATTTGGACTTAAATGATCCATCTAACTGCATTTCTATAGAAAACTATGTTAGGGTACGTTGAAGACCACAGGTCTCTGCCTATTTCAATTTATAGGATATTTTTGTATTTGCTTTTGTCATTGGTACTACAGGGCTGCAAGATTAATTCAGCGTCCAAATGTTGTCTTTTTTTTTTACCACAAAATGTCCTATTTATTGACAGTTCTCCGTAGATTTACTTTGGAAAGACGTGCTTTGAAAGGGGATTAAGGACAGCTGTATTCTATGATTCCAGAGACATATGAAGTCTCACCAGAACTACGGCGATAACTGACAGAGATACCAGTCTTGCGGCATTATCTCATCGTGCTTTGAGGTCTGGTTTCTGTAAAGGATAGCTTTTCCCCAACGGTGATTTGATTTCCAGTACTTCTTTAGCACTTAGCGCATTAGTTCCTGTAAAGAACACCCTGTAATTGAGTGCAATTCCTTCCGTTAATACCTGCCATGCACACCCATATCTAAAAAGATTACTGCATACAACCTCCAGAACTAAAGTATCACTTCAGCATTCGTCTACTCAGTCATGCATGTGGGGGACACAGTCTTTCTTTTTGGCCCCCTCAGTTGATGAATACACCTTTTTATGCCAAATTACATACATTTTCCAATGCAACTGACACAACAGGATATTTACCGAGGTAATTTCGATTAAGCACTTTGCCCTACCTGGGAATTAAACCAGCAACCTTTTGGTTACCAGCCCAGCTCTCTCACCATTATACTACACTGCCACCCATTCACATGGCACTCATTACAGGAGCACTATTGCATCAAGGCATTCTATGGCATCTACATAAGTTCTTATATTGTTTGATTCAAAAAATATTTTCCTCTGAATTGAATCTATAATTGAATTGAATTGTTTGTCAGAACTTTCCCTGCCACTGACCAATCTCCAACAATTACACACTGACAGTTATACTTTAGAAACTGCAGAGCAGAGCAACAGAATGATCTTCTATGATATTCTCACAAGGGCTATTGTCTGTGAAGGGGACTGTCTAACTGTCTCTGGAGTGATAAAATGGCCACTCCACTGCCCGTAAAACCATCGCTTCACCTTAGCTTCACTCTGCCGGCAGCAACAGCTCAAGCAGCCACAGGCTTGCCTAGACGTTGGGTTGGCGCCACGGTGACATATCTCTTGGTCACAGACACACACATACACACACACACACACACAGAGTGTGCGCCAGGCGGCTGTCAGGTCCCCTCTGATCTATGTCCTCAGCCCTTGCTAAATGGAGTTGTTCTGTGTTATTACTGTGCTTGCAGCAGGGTTATGATCTCTGTACGTTTCATTCTGTGGCTCTCCTGGGACAGGGCCTAAATGGCCTGCATTTCCACTGCTCAAAGCAGAGATCCTCAGTTTGCAGAGATGGTGCTCAAGGTCTTCTTCCTGCCCAAGAGCCCAGCTATGCATTTCCTGCACTAAGGAGTTAATCTTTTATAATCGTGCCCCCGGGACAATCTGGAGTAGCAGGTAAAACTTCCCCTTTGAAAAGTAGGGCCGTGTCAGAATCAGCGCACTTGCCTACTATTGAGTATGCCCGTTGAGTATACATTTTTTTAAAAAAAAGCTGTACATGACAATTCTGAAAATTAAATGGTCCTCAAGGGTAACTAAACGGGCTGTTTCAGAGCGATCACACCTCCGTTTGTGGTTCAAAAAATGCCAAAATTGGGGGTATAAAAACACATTTATAGTGCAAGGTGGAAGGGTGTAGTCAGAAGCATCCCAGTTGGTGTGACATCACAAGTACTGGCACGTCACATATACTGTCCAACAGCCAATAGTAAATTACAACTGCAATAGCCTACATTTCACCACCGTGGCACTAGTTAGCCTAAATACACTATTCTTCTTAATGATGCTACGCATTGCAATCAAATGTCGTGATTTGCAACAGGAGCAATCTCTATATGGATATGTCCAAATGGATCAGTAATCAGCTAAAAAAAAGTGTATTTAGGGTTTACTTACCCTTTAATATCCCCGGATTATATACTTATTTACGGGTTTTCACTGATAATAGTATTAAGGATATGTTTTGCATACTGCATGACACTAAACACAAAAAGTATGCAGCAAGTAGTGTACAGCATGCTAGTACACAGGATGCAGTAGATAGGACAGCCCAGGTTTTTTGGTCAGGGTTCAAGAACTCCATTGCTTTCAATTACCAGTCGTGCTTATTACATCAGCATTAGAATGTTTGGTTAAGAACATTCTGATCACGTATTTGTAATCTTACACCTTAAAGCGTTAATGCATAGATATAGAACCATAAATATGACATATCATGTAATGTAATAGTAATCTGGAATTCTGAAATGGAACAATTTGGCAGCCATCTTACCTGGGTACAGCCATAATAGGAACCTATGGCAAAGTGTCATGTACTTTCTAACCCACTGTGATGTCATAATCGGGTCTCAGAAGCCAGATAGCTGATGATTGGATAATAGATATAAAACCATGGTTACTGGCCACCATCTTACCTGGGTATGGTCTCAGAAATTGTGCCACTAACTATGACATATGTCATATCTATGGTTCTATATCTATGGGTTAATGTCTGTTGTTTGTTCCATAATCAGTTCTGTGCCACCACAGCTTGCAGAAATGACTCATCTCCAAACTAAACAACACAGAGTTTCAGCTGTGCTAGAGCGGACTATTGTTCACGGTCTGTTTCATGCAATACCATAGAAGCAAGACACCTCTACAAGCTCATGGGCCTTGGTGACAGCTTCCCAAATCATATACCTTTTAATGGAGACACATAGATCATTGACCAAAGTTCATAGACAATACATGGAGATGAACACTGACATTTATGTGGTTTATGCTCATCCTTGAATTTGATTGAATAATTTGCAATCATGGGAAGTGGATGACAAAGTGAAAGGAGGACACAATAGAGCAGAGTGATCAGTGTGAATAGAGCAGAGTGATCAGTGTGAATAGAACAGAGTGATCAGTGTGAATAGAGCAGAGTGATCAGTGTGAATAGAGCAGAGTGATCAGTGTGAATAGAGCAGAGTGATCAGTGTGAATAGAGCAGAGTGATCAGTGTGAATAGAGCAGAGTGATCAGTGTGAATAGAGCAGAGTGATCAGTGTGAATAGAGCAGAGTGATCAATGTGAATAGAGCAGAGTGATCAGTGTGAATAGAGCAGAGTGATCAGTGTGAATAGAACAGAGTGATCAGTGTGAATAGAGCAGAGTGATCAGTGTGAATAGAGCAGAGTGATCAGTGTGAATAGAGCAGAGTGATTAGTGTGAATAGAACAGAGTGATTAGTGTGAATAGAGCAGAGTGATCAGTGTGAATAGAGCAGAGTGATTAGTGTGAATAGAGCAGAGTGATCAGTGTGAATAGAGCAGAGTGATCAGTGTGAATAGAGCAGAGTGATCAGTGTGAATAGAGCAGAGTGATCAGTGTGAATAGAGCAGAGTGATTAATGGGAATAGAGCAGAGTGATTAATGTGAATAGAGCAGAGTGATTAGTGTGAATAGAGCAGAGTGATTAGTGTGAATAGAGCAGAGTGATTAGTGTGAATAGAGCAGAGTGATCAGTGTGAATAGAGCAGAGTGATCAGTGTGAATAGAGCAGAGAGATCAGTGTGAATAGAGCAGAGTGATCAGTGTGAATAGAGCAGAGAGATCAGTGTGAATAGAGCAGAGTGATCAGTGTGAATAGAGCAGAGTGATCAGTGTGAATAGAGCAGAGTGATCAGTGTGAATAGAGCAGAGTGATCAGTGTGAATAGAACAGAGTGATTAGTGTGAATAGAGCAGAGTGATCAGTGTGAATAGAGCAGAGTGATCAGTGTGAATAGAGCAGAGTGATCAGTGTGAATAGAGCAGAGTGATCAGTGTGAATAGAGCAGAGTGATTAATGGGAATAGAGCAGAGTGATTAATGTGAATAGAGCAGAGTGATTAGTGTGAATAGAGCAGAGTGATTAGTGTGAATAGAGAAGAGTGATTAGTGTGAATAGAGCAGAGTGATTAGTGTGAATAGAGCAGAGTGATTAGTGTGAATAGAGCAGAGTGATCAGTGTGAATAGAGCAGAGTGATCAGTGTGAATAGAGCAGAGTGATCAGTGTGAATAGAGCAGAGTGATTAGTGTGAATAGAGCAGAGGGATCAGTGTGAATAGAGCAGAGTGATTAATGGGAATAGAGCAGAGTGATTAATGTGAATAGAGCAGAGTGATTAGTGTGAATAGAGCAAAGTGATTAGTGTGAATAGAGCAGAGTGATTAGTGTGAATAGAGCAGAGTGATCAGTGTGAATAGAGCAGAGTGATCAATGTGAATAGAGCAGAGTGATCAGTGTGAATAGAGCAGAGTGATCAGTGTGAATAGAACAGAGTGATCAGTGTGAATAGAGCAGAGTGATCAGTGTGAATAGAGCAGAGTGATCAGTGTGAATAGAGCAGAGTGATCAGTGTGAATAGAGCAGAGTGATTAATGGGAATAGAGCAGAGTGATTAATGTGAATAGAGCAGAGTGATTAGTGTGAATAGAGCAGAGTGATTAGTGTGAATAGAGCAGAGTGATTAGTGTGAATAGAGCAGAGTGATCAGTGTGAATAGAGCAGAGTGATCAGTGTGAATAGAGCAGAGTGATCAGTGTGAATAGAGCAGAGTGATTAGTGTGAATAGAGCAGAGGGATCAGTGTGAATAGAGCAGAGTGATTAATGGGAATAGAGCAGAGTGATTAATGTGAATAGAGCAGAGTGATTAGTGTGAATAGAGCAGAGTGATTAGTGTGAATAGAGCAGAGTGATTAGTGTGAATAGAGCAGAGTGATCAGTGTGAATAGAGCAGAGTGATCAATGTGAATAGAGCAGAGTGATCAGTGTGAATAGAGCAGTGATCAGTGTGAATAGAGCAGAGTGATCAATGTGAATAGAACAGAGTGATCAGTGTGAATAGAGCAGAGTGATCAGTGTGAATAGAGCAGAGTGATCAGTGTGAATAGAGCAGAGTGATCAATGTGAGTGGTGAATGAATGAATGAATGTGGTGTGATATAATGAATATGTCTGTCTGTGTTTGTGTACTGTGTGTGCTATGTGTATACTGTGTATACAGAACTGCCTCAGTTCTGTTCAGCTCGGTTCTGCTGATCAAGTGATGTGAAAATGAAGCCCGAAACACAGACTCCTCTTGTACAAAAAAATAAATAAAAAATTACCTTGCAGATATTGGAACTCTGATTGGGTAAACCAGGGGTGGCTAACCGTGGTGCTGGAGAGCAGGGTCTGCTGGTCTTACGTCTACACAATACTTTACTCGAGAGTTAAAGCAGTGGAACACAGTTCACCTCAACTAACCTGGCTTCATGGATTCCATTTGTCTGCTGACTTATATAGATAGATATGATAATAGATATTAGCAAATATAGGAGCCAGGCTCGCTGCCCGCCCCCTCATGCACCACCTCACTTTAAACAGAGCACCCACAAGATAGATGAGAATTGACACAATATGCCATCTGCGCCAAGGGGTTAACCAATCAAGAGAGTCAGAGTACGGAAGCAGCCGAATGCAACGCTCCGTTCTCGTTCTAGTCTACTCGTTCTGCTGTCTGGCTTTAATGTCTTTCTAAAAGCGTTTGGGTGATGCATCGGCTGCAGGGGGCTCAGATGCGCCTGATAAAGCACGAGCGCAGGCAGCGAACGATGGGCCGGTAATTGGGGGGGATTGTGCGCGTGACAGGTGATGAAAATGAATGAGTATCCCCCAGTCCTCTGCCTCGGTAAGCAGAACTAGATGCACGGCGTAAACAATTTCTGTAATGAGTCACATTTGAGCTTTGAAAAATGTGGATGGGTTCCACGAAATGACAATAAAAGCAAGAACATAATCTCCACATCCCTTGGAGAATATATATTGGTAAAACACATTCACACTAAGCTTGGTCATACCACTGAAATGATTTACAATAACTGGAAACATAATCTACTTGACATAGCCTACCCTGGCTATAGTAGCCTATAGTCCACTGGTAGTATAGCTACTACTGATGTAGCCTACCCTGGAATTTAAAAAAGGCCTGGCTGAGATATGTTTTGCCCCGGGTGTTTCCGTTAATCGTTATGGCATAATGGTACTGTGTTCTGAGGCACAGTTGTATTGCGGTGTTTCGGGTTTATGTTCTGCCGTAGGTTGTTGAAACTGTGTCACCAGCCCCCCCTTTGCCCACTCCCAATGGAATCAAACGTTGTTTGACAAAGAACAACAATCAGAGGTACCGGTGACATCATCGTATCTAATGCACAGGCCTATAGCCTACGTACTGGAATGATGGCAAATGTAAAGATGTGAGAAGCAGCAGGATGGCGGTGGTGCAGAGACGGCTGGTCGGGATGAGACGGGGCTCATCTGTGTAAAAGGCTAGGTGCTTATCACAACAGCAACACTGACTCCGGGCGTCTTTGACGTCACGAGCATCGATTCTAAATATATAATTGATGGGTCTGGGAGAAGCTTCTCCACTGAAGCTGCAATCAGCGTGTGTTAGCTCTGAGAGGGAGAGAGGAACGAGGGGGGAAAAAACGGGAAAAACCAACCTGCATCTATCCTCCAGCTCCTACCAGGGGGACTGACTCACCCCCCCCCCTCTGTGGAGAACACAAAGCTGCGAAAACGCTCTCTCTCTTTCTCTCTCTCTCTCTCTCTCTCTCCCCTCGCTCTCTCTTTCTGCTGCCTACTATTGTGTAAAAAACGTCTCTTCGCTGATTTTCCCCGCTTCTTGGAGGATGGAGGCATATTTTTATTTTCTCTGTCCGTGTTGGCACTGAGGCTTTGTTGGGATTTTCAAGGTCCGAGTGGATTTTTTGAGGAGGGATGCTCGAGCCTGCACACGGTGTCACCTGCCGAAGCCCGCTTTCTTTCTCTGGCAGAAGGGAAAGGGGAAATAGATTTCGTATTGTATCAGACTGATACTTGTTCCCATGCAAATACTTGCAAAACGCACGAATTGTAACGCTATTTGCGCGTCACTTCATGCTGGAATATTATTTGTCCAGGAGAGACAAATCGATTCGGAAACGCACTTTTGTATTTTTTTTAGCCACTTTTTTGTCTTTTTAACCCCGGAAGATATTCGTTTTGAGAAATCTAGTTTTTTTGTTTCGTGTCACTCCACAAGTGGACAAAGATTGTAGCCTAACCATGTTCTTTCGAGAGAGACCCAGTAGCCAGCAGGTGTGAGAGTCGCCCCCCGATTTGTAAACAACGCAAGGCGAAACCAGGAACAGTCAGAGCCATGAAGAAAATCTGGTCAAAGAAGAGATTCCAGGTAAGACTGCCATATGCTTGTGTTTTTCTATGCGTTCATGATTGTGCTGACAATGGAATGGATCGCTGTTTCTTTACAGGCTACAAATAGTAGCCTATACACTATATATATATATAGACACGCGCATGCACGCGCGCGCGCGCACACACACACACGGTTTGGTTTTGTGTGAAGTGTATAGCTTACATGTTTCATATTAATTTGGTGGCAGATGCTGAACTAATATATTCTGACTCCATATATACTGAATTTACTCAGGTGCCCCACCCCTGGTCAGTGCATTTCTATTAGGCTTCTTTGGACAACTCTCGTGCAGTGCGCTGTTCAACCTGTGAATACAATAGTTCTATTTTCCTAAGGCTATGGCCATCATGTACAGAACAATCGTTTCTGTGTACAACACTACAAATATCAGTTTTCCCAGTCTAAGGGATGTCTGGAAACATTTAAAATCAGCATGTAGTTTGCTGTCCAAATCTAACAAAATAAAATTGATAACAGCAGCAGACCTATCATTTCCCCGCTATGGAGGGTAAAAATATCAACGTTGATTATGCAATTAACATTTAATTATGTATTTATTTATACGATTCATGGACTAGTGTCTCCTCACACCGAATTTGTGATCATATTATGAAATAACAGATTTCATTATGAATCAAGAATATCTGCGTAGAGCTGCTCAGCGGCGCACATCTTTCTTACACGAAGCAACATGCCCACCAGAAAGTTAAAAGGAATCTCATACAGACATTGAAAGAATAATAACCATAATGCAATGTGTTACAGACTGTTATTGTGTGATTTTTTATTTTTCATTATTCTGAAAAAGCATCATAGTAAAATATTCCCAGAAAACTCAAAATTTGTTCATTTGCTCCGATGGCACTCCCATAATCCTTTGTTCTTTTGCAGAAAGATCTGGAAACTAATCCACTCATTTTACAATGTATGTTGCTAAACTATTGTATGAAATCCTCAATCCGCTGGTCAATTCTTGTTGTGATTGTAAACATAAAGGGGCTGCTGGATGGCACCAAAAGAAAACTGTGTGTGCGCATGTGTGTGTGTGTGTGTGTGTGTGTGTCTGTGTCTGTGCGTGTTTGTGTGTGTGCGTGTCTGTGTGCCTGTCTGCGTGTGTCACTGTGTGTGTGCATGTGTCTGTGTGTGTCACTGTGTGCGTGTCTGTGTGCCTGTCTGCGTGTGTCACTGTGTGTGTGTTTGAGAAGTAGAGAGACGGGGGATTAACTGTGAAAGATACAGAGATAATTGTGTGTGTGTTTGAGAAGTAGAGAGATGGGGGATAACTGTGAAAGATACAGAGATAATTGTGTGTGTGTTTGAGAAGTAGAGAGATGGGGGATAACTGTGAAAGATGCAGAGATAATTGTGTGTGTGTTTGAGAAGTAGAGAGATGGGGGATAACTGTGAAAGATACAGAGATAATTGTGTGTGTGTTTGAGAAGTAGAGAGATGGGGGATAACTGTGAAAGATACAGAGATAATTGTGTGTGTGTTTGAGAAGTAGAGAGATGGGGGATAACTGTGAAAGAAACAGATAATTGTGTGTGTTTGAGAAGTAGAGAGATGGGGGATAACTGTGAAAGATACAGAGATAATTGTGTCTGTGTTTGAGAAGTAGAGAGATGGGGGATAACTGTGAAAAATGCAGAGATAATTGTGTGTGTGTTTGAGAAGTAGAGAGATGGGGGATAACTGTGAAAGGTGCAGAGGTAATTGTGTGTGTGTTTGAGAAGTAGAGAGATGGGGGATAACTGTGAAAGGTACAGAGATAATTGTGTGTGTGTTTGAGAAGTAGAGAGATGGGGGATAACTGTGAAAAATACAGAGATAATTGTGTGTGTGTGTTTGAGAAGTAGAGAGATGGGGGATAACTGTGAAAGGTACAGAGATAATTGTGTGTGTGTTTGAGAAGTAGAGAGATGGGGGATAACTGTGAAAGATACAGAGATAATTGTGTGTGTGTTTGAGAAGTAGAGAGATGGAGGATAACTGTGAAAGATGCAGAGATAATTGTGTGTGTGTTTGAGAAGTAGAGAGATGGGGGATAACTGTGAAAGATACAGAGATAATTGTGTGTGTGTTTGAGAAGTAGAGAGATGGGGGATAACTGTGAAAGATACAGAGATAATTGTGTGTGTGTTTAAGAAGTAGAGAGATGGGGGATAACTGTGAAAGATACAGAGATAATTGTGTGTGTGTTTGAGAAGTAGAGAGATGGGGGATAACTGTGAAAGAAACAGAGATAATTGTGTGTGTGTTTGAGAAGTAGAGAGATGGGGGATAACTGTGAAAAAAACAGAGATAATTGTGTGTGTGTTTGAGAAGTAGAGAGATGGGGGATAACTGTGAAATATACAAAGAGAATTGTGTGTGTGTTTGAGAAGTAGAGAGATGGGGGATAACTGTGAAATATACAAATATAATTGTGTGTGTGTTTGAGAAGTAGACAGATGGGGGATAACTGTGAAAGATACAGAGATAATTGTGTGTGTGTTTGAGAAGTAGAGAGATGGGGGATAACTGTGAAAGATGAAGAGATAATTGTGTGTGTGTTTGAGAAGTAGAGAGATGGGGGATAACTGTGAAAGGTACAGAGATAATTGTGTGTGTGTTTGAGAAGTAGAGAGATGGGGGATAACTGTGAAAGATACAGAGATAATTGTGTGTGTTTGAGAAGTAGAGAGATGGGGGATAACTGTGAAAGATGCAGAGATAATTGTGTGTGTGTTTGAGAAGTAGATAGATGGGGGATAACTGTGAAAGATACAGAGATAATTGTGTGTGTGTTTGAGAAGTAGAGAGATGGGGGATAACTGTGAAAGAAACAGAGATAATTGTGTGTGTGTTTGAGAAGTAGAGAGATGGGGGATAACTGTGAAAGGTACAGAGATAATTGTGTGTGTGTTTGAGAAGTAGAGAGATGGGGGATAACTGTGAAAGAAACAGAGATAATTGTGTGTGTGTTTGAGAAGTAGATAGATGGGGGATAACTGTGAAAGATACAGAGATAATTGGACCTCCGTCTGCAAAAACAGATTGACTAGTTTAAAGGGCAGAGCTCCAGACAGATTTATCACTGAGCTGAATGAACATAATTACACTTGAGAGAGGAATAGAATAGAAGCTCAAGCCAGGTCATTTGTAGGGCAAATTATTTATTTAAAATATGGCCTCAATAGATCATTATTTTCTACCAGTAATGCACAATTTATACCATATACAAGATTAAACCAAGTAATACACAATTTATACCATATACAAGATTAATCAAACCAAGTAATGCACAATGTATATGTCATGGATCGCGCCTTCCTTCCCTTATCTCCGCGCTTAGTATTAGCTTTTTTCCGTTTACCTGTAATCTATCTGATTTTTCTGTGTTTCGCTATGGGTTTTGCTTTCGCCTCGGTGATTAGTGAGTTCACCTGTCCTGCATTTCCGCTCACTATTTATACCCCGCTTCCTCTTTTTCTCGTCGCTTTCATGTTATTTCATGTAACATTCTAGCGGGTAAAGGTATAGGAGTTGTGCTGCTATCGACCGCTTCGCTTCTCAGTGCGGGACTTGTTAGCCGTACAATTTAGAAAAAGTAAAGTGTGCTTATTCGCTCTCTTATTTCAGAGCAGAGGTTTTGGTTTCTTTGTTTCCCACTCAAACCTACGAGTGCTCTCGCCCTAAGGTTGAGGGTTCTTTTATTTTTCTCCTTCCTTTCTTTTGTTCACTCCACAACGGGAGTTAGAAAAGTGTAACTGCTTATTTCTTTGGTTTTGCTCGGATGTCGTGTTCCTTGATTTTTATCGCAAGGTTATTTGTGTTCTCCTTATTTTCCCCATCCACTACTGATTATTGTCCCTCTCAGTGGTGTTCGTTTAGAACACTTTTAGATTCCTCATCTGTCGCACCTGGACCTCCAATATTTCCTCCGTGTCTCCGGGCATAGAGATCCCCTACAGTATACCATAAGATTAATCAAATATGGTCCCATATGAGCAGGTTCCTAGATTCTGTTGTAACTCACAGCAAAGTACAATAATTTCCTCTTAGAGGTATTTATGTGAATTCACATGACCCTTGAATCCACATCCTCAGCCTGTGGGCTCCATATTGCCAATGCGGTAAGACGCTATTATGGCCACACAGTATGTAAGTGGAACACAGCATTGCTTTTGTTCCCAAACACACAAATCATATCAGTTTTAATCTAAGCACATATCGCTGTTTTCGAAAGCCCTTTGGGAAGGAATCAGGATTGTCTATCTTCATTAGAGTTTGTGGCTTCTCCTGGACTAGGGCCGGAAAGCCCAGGGGGCTATACTACGAAGCAGGATTGCTGAGTTAGCTGGATAACCACACTGAGTAAAACCTGGAACGGCTCTTTTTACTTCAGTCCATGTTCCAGATTTGAGAGGGTTCCAGGTTTTACTCAGTGCAGTTATCCCGCTAACTCAGTAATCCTGCTTTGTAGTACACCCCCCTGGAGTGAATGTGATTCAGTCTTTTATTTATTTATTTGCCTTTTTTTTGCGCAATAAAAGGGTTGATTGTAACAAATGGAAATAACTGGAGGCAGTGTGATAAGGAGGAGCTGAGGAGCGAGAGAGACAGCGGTGTTTCGATTAGACGGCGTCAGTCCGAGCCGGCCAAGCTCGCTTTATCAGGCAGATTCACAAAAATAAAGTAACAGACAGGTGTCCGAGCACTGGTACCGATTTGGTGCCTTTACTCTCGTCCTAACACGTTTGATTTATTGGGACTGCTCAGGGTAGCAAACAGACTTTTTTTCATTCTTCACATTGCTAGATTATTTCAGAACTTTCTGGGCCTTTTCTTTGTTGTATTGTTTTTTTGACAGCCGGTAGAGAGGCCTGTGTGGCGAACGAAAGACAATTTAACAAGAGAAGCGGCGTCACTGCGTGATAATGACCTCATCAGAAACCCATTATTGTTTTTACAAGGAGAATCATTTCTCAACCGCTAAGTCTGTTGATTAGTTACACAATTATCATTACCAGCGAGGGGCCTTCAGTGTGATAGCGCAATAAATAACCATCATTTATTTATGCTCTTATTTATGTTTTTTTGCGGTAATAAATGGTTCCACATGCAAGAGAAAGAGTATTTAAGAGGCCTCATGTCTGCACACACCCTGCAACCCTGAAGCTCTGAACTGAGGGTTTAAATGGCTGTAAACACAGGCTATGAGTGAGCACATTAGCCGCAGGAGAACTGTGCCAGATCCGCCCAATCAGCAGGGAGGTAACTGGTCACATGGTATCACACTCATTTCCCCCTCTGCCCCCCCCCTCTCTCTCTTTCTCTAGCTAAGATGGGGCGGGAATAGGATTTGTTTTTTTGTAACTGATGTTACACATTGATAATTGTGTTAGGGACCAGTCTTCATGGGAGGGATGTGAAAAGCATTTCACAATAGCGCTACCATGAGGCTGGTATGTCTCCCCATAAGTAATGGATAATGGGAGTGATGGATGGAGGGACCATGAGGCTGGTATGTCTCCCCATAAGTAATGGATAATGGGAGTGATGGATGGAGAGACCATGAGGCTGGTATGTCTCCCCATAAGTAATGGATAATGGGAGTGATGGATGGAGAGACCATGAGGCTGGTATGTCTCCCCATAAGTAATGGATAATGGGAGTGATGGATGGAGAGACCACGCTTTCCTCTGTCCCTCACGCAGACATCTTATTGCCTGTTCTGACTGTGGGAGATGAGTAGTGGGGATGCAGCCGTGCGGGCAGACGGACAGACGGACGGGCGTGGGGGTGGGGGTGGGTGCCGAGCCTTCCCCACGCATCACAGGCCCAGAAAGACAGACTGGACACGCACATTGAGTCTGGTACACACACACACACACACACACACACACACACTGAGTCTGGTACTAACAGCAGAATGCGTTTGTGACATTGTGCGTCACGGCTAACACACACACACTGAGTCTGGTACTAACGTCAGAATGTGTTAGTGACACTGCGCGTCACGGCTAACACACACACACACACACACACACACACACTGAGTCTGGTACTAACGGCAGAATGTGTTTGTGACATTGCTCGTTATGGCTAACACACACACACAAACACACACACTGGGTCTGAGTACTAATGGCAGAATATGTTGGTGACATGGCACACACACACACACACACTGAGTCTGGTACGGATGGCGGAATGTGTTAGTGACGTCACGGCTCAGGTCTGAACAGACTCTCAGGCAGTGAGAAGAAAAGGGGGCTCAGAGATTCTTATGGGGCTCCCCTACCTATGAACATTTCACCTTAAATGACTGATTACACTGATTACACTGAATACACTGATTACACTGAATACACTGATTACACTCTACAGATGTAAGCATCATATGATATATTATGTGATATATTTATACATATATTTACAAGGTATTTAGGGGATCCAGTAATGTCTGATTACTTTGGCATCTTTTCTAGTAAGCAAAGCAGCTATATATATATTGCCTTGCCATATTTTAACTGCATCTGAGTTAAGAGGCTAGGAATGGATTCCTGCTAAAGCCAGGCTGTAATATATCTCATGCTGACACCTCTGTTCTGTTATCATTCCTCCTTTATACATTCAAAGAATAAGATTCAAGAATATTATGTCATCGTGTCAAATATATGACTATAATGTAATGACTGTATGCGTGACTATAAGGATGTGTGCATGACTGTTGATATCCAGTCTGAACTGTACAGAAATTAAATGTCAGATTTTTATCATCTCTCTGAGAGCTTTTACGAGTTTTTTATTGATGTGATTCTTGATGTAATCGTAAAAATATTTTACTAACATTTCTTACTTTTCTCGTTGCAGAAAACAGGACACTCCAGTCGAACCTTTGGACGGTTCACCCATGGTGTGTTTGGGTTTATAGATAACAGGTTATTAGAACAGGTTATTAGAGGTTTTATGAGGAGTATTTGTGAGCCTAAGTTTAAGGATGCATCGTTATGGCTTTGCTCTCATCATCCCAAAAATCTGTAATTAATTCTGTAGGACACCCGGGAAAGTTCCGGACTGTCAGTGCTGTATGGAGGCAGGGTGCCCAGGCGCACTCGCAAAAGAAAGGGTTCCAAAAGGCTCCTCTGTGTCTCCATAGAGCAGAGGTGTAAAGTCCAGGGGTCCGAAAGTAAGCGTCCTGTCCTGTGTTTGTTCCACCCGTCAACTCAGCCAGCTGATTTCACTATTTACTTCTGCCTCCTGGCTGAAGAATTGGGCTAATTAGCATATCGAGGCGATTGGAACTAAATACTGGGGAGGAATTTTACTTTCTGTACCTGGAATTTCCACCTCTGCCTTAGAGGAACCCTGTCTTTAAAGGTTCTTTGTCGGGCAAAATCTGGGAGCTTTCACACTATTCTCATCTACCATAGAAGGTTCCATAAAGAAGGTAAAAAGGTTCCCCTGTGGAAACACCTTCAGGACCCTTTTTATTTAAAGCCCAGTCTACATCAAATGGCCGACTTCAGATGAGACGAGACGGGACGGTTTTAGAACGTTTTTTGAATAAAGTTTTAAGCGTGAGCATTCTGAAACGTGGTGGATGTCATCCCAATACCTTCCATCCAAATACAATCGCTTTCATACGTCAATATTTTCACAAGCTTTGAGAGCATTTGGGGTCCAGCAGCCTTTGATTTATTTTTAAATCGGAGCACTATACAGTATACATTTTTTTTTTAAAAGCATGCAGTTTACAGACGATCCCTTGGCACGCACGCGTTCTGCGAGCAATATGCGGTGCAGGCTGGCGTCCGTGCTGCTGATTCACAACGGCTCCCTGTGACACAGCCGCTTTACCATGAGACCGCCCGACAGACGAGCCATGATTGGTGTGACCGGGGCAACCCAGCGCCGTGACAACCACATTCTGGTGATGTGATCAGAGCTGCCAATTCACTCTCTCCTGATAGGGGGCCAGCTGGACGCTTGCAATTTTGCACCTTTACAGAAAAAACTGTCCCTTTGGGTGACGCACACATCTCGCTTTCCAGGAGGTGTATGCTTTCCTTGTAAGATCGTAAAAACCCGGGAGAGTGGTTAAATTGGGCTCGGTTAAGGATTCGGGTGATTTTCCAGGTCACGGTGCGGTGGGCTTTAATCAGTATCTCCACAGATTTCTCACACAGATGGCAAAGACTTGGTCTAAAGAAAACACAACAATGTTGCCAGCGAGGCATCCTGAAACTTAGAAAAATGACCAAAAACTACATTTTCTTTTTCTGTCAAAAGTGGTATTCTTCTGTTTGTTTCATTTGTGAATCGTAATAAACTGTGTTTCTCCGTTTAAATAGCTTTTGTGATTCTGACTGAGTGTAAAATGAAATCCGTCATGGTTCTAAAAGTCATGTGATGCGGTTGAGTGGTTTGTTCCTATATCCTAACAAATCTACACTTTTGTACATTGATACAGTTGTATCAGTTTCTGTGGCAGTTATGTAATTGGACAGTTGAAAATGATCCGTTTGGCTAACGCTGGCACATCTACAGTAATGTTCGTTAATGTGCACTGCACATAATGTAGAATAAACAAAAATAAAGGGAAAAAAATGTATTCCGATGATGTCAGAGGAAATTCTCAGATCAAACTTGAAGGGGGTTAACTTATGATGATGGTGTGTGTGTGTGTGTGTGTGTGTGTGTGTGTGTGTGTGTGTGTGTGTGTGTGTGTGTGAATTTGTCCAGAGGTTTTCTGGTGAAGTCTTTTTTTCTGGTAAATATCAGTTGCATATCATAGTCAATGCCCAAGTGTACAATTATATTTTTAATCCAAAATAGTACATTATGTCCCACATATGTTCTTTAATGGGTCTTCAGTTTACCTTGCCAACAGTGTCAAGATACGGTTTCATATCCATATTTAATATTCACCATCAATTTATACAAATCTCAATTCCATGAAAGTTGGAACAGTATGTAAAATGCACATAAAAATAGAAAGCAGTGATTTGTAAATTTTCTTTTACATATATTTAATTGAAAAGAGTACAAAGAAAATATATTTAATGTTTTACCTTATGAACTTTATTGATTTTTGTAAATATACACTAATTCTGAATTTGATGCCTGCAACACGTTCCCAAAAAGTTGGGACAGGGGCAAAAAAAGACTGGGAATCTCAAAAAAACAGAGGATGCTATCATGACTGGGTATAAAAGGATATCAAAAAACTCTTGATATCTTTTTTTCATGTACTCTTACAAGCGATACTATAACCTCTCTGCATTTGAATGCATCTGTATGGAAATTGGGGGGTGGGACTAGATTAAGCTGTAAATTACACGAGAACAGTATGGAACCCATGGTTAGCTAAATGGCTGTAAGTCATCAAGGGTCTGACGTATCAAACGAATCTCAAACCATCACTCTGCTGCCAGATATGCAGTAGATATGGATGTATCACTTGAATGGTTTCTCCTGACTTATTTTTCTATAGAGTTCAATAGTTCATATCTGGCAGCAGAGTGATGGTTTGAGGTTTGTTTGATACCTCAGGCTCTTGATGACTTATAGCCATTTAGCCAACCATGTGTTGTTGTGGAACGTGTTGCAGGCATCACATTCGGAATTAGCATATATTTACAAAAATCTATAAAGTTGATAAGATAAAACATTGAATATATTTTATATTTTTTGTACTGTTTTCAGTTAAATATATGAAATACAGAATTTACAAATCACTGCTTTCTGCTTTTATGTGCATTTTACACACTGTCCCAACATAATGGCACAGGGGTTAAAAGGCTAAAGCTATAATCAAAAGCCTGCTTATTCTAATCTCAAATGGCGTATTTTGAGACACTTCCAATCATAAAAATGGATCCATTCATACATGTGGAGATGTACAATTCCATAGACAATGGACGGTGTCTGCTGCACAAACATACACATAAATAAATAAAGTTCTGCACAATAATACATGTGGACTAAAACAGCAACCATCTGTCGAGCTGGTTCAGGTTGTGTGACAGCTGGCAGCTCTTGGATATTTGAAGGAAAATCTGAATTTTTAACATCATGAAAAACTGATATTTTCAATGCATGTGATAGTCCAATGAAATTCGGGTATAAACTGGAATTAAAAATGAGGGCAGTGGTGGACATGATAGCTATTAGTTCCGTGGTGTATTGGTGGATGTTGGGGTGTGCAACTGATTGTTTGTGAATGGTGGTGTGAGTAAGGTCAGTGTTTGGTTTCTATAGTAACGGTGTTCTCTCGTCTGCTTCTTCTTGCTGCCACTATGGAAGCGAAGTTTTCCGCTCATGCAGAAAGCAAAGCTATGGTAATGACATCACTTCCTGTCTGGATTCCTCCTTTCTCCCTTTCTTTCATTTCTCTCCAAATCTCACAAACCCTCAGCAAATGTGACCAGCTAGTCTCACCAACATTTTTATTTAAAACCATAATAATATGTTGTTATTATTCTGTTCGACCCCGTTTTTGTTTGTACATGCAGGATGTATTTGATGTGCGTGTTAATGCTTTTCTCGAAAAACCACTTCTCACGATTTATATCTGTAAAAACAGTAGATAAAGAGCTGTATTGATCTTGCTTGTGGAGATATCCAAAGATTTAATGGCATGATTTTATCACACACGCAGTTCCTGTGTACTTAGTGCCTCTTCTTCTGTGGTTTTGGTTCCTTGGTGCCAGATTCATGACTGGCTTTAACCACAGACTGTGTGTCTGCGCTCTGATATGTGTCCTCGGCCCTGTTTCTCCTCAAAGTTCCTCCACTAAGCAGAAGTGAAGTGTCATTTATCAATGTTTCTCCTCACCGTGCCGTTTAGCCCATCCCTGCCTCGTCTTTCTCTCCCCAGACTCAGAGACTACAGAAGACGAGGCAGCGGAACCCCAGATACCCATGCAGAACAAAGAGGGGCCCGCGAGGCTTCAGGATCAAGCTGCCCACAGAGTGCCTGCAGGTAATTTCAGTAAAACTGAACTGATCTTTCTCAATGTTCTGTAATAAAACTGAATGTGTAACTTTTAGACATTGTTTTTCTTATTGTTGTTGGTAGTGGTATTATTATTATTATTATTATTATTATTATTATTATTATTAGTAGTAGTAGTAGTAGTAGTAGCCTAGTAATAGTAGCAGTAGTAGTAGTAGCAGCAGCAGTAGTAGTAGCAGTAGCCTAGTAATAGTAGCAGCAGTAGTAGGAGTAGTAGGAGTAGTAGTAGTAGTAGCCTAGTAATAGTAGCAGTAGTAGTAGTAGCAGCAGCAGTAGTAGTAGCAGTAGCCTAGTAATAGTAGCAGTAGTATCATATTATCAAATGGATTCACCCTGACGAACAAAGCAACCCCTGGTTAGAAATTGAACAGATAGACTGTAAAAACATTCCCTTATCTGACTTACCATTCATAAGCCCCATCATTAAACAACATCACTGTTTCAAAAACACCACAATAGCAACGACTCTGACAGCCTGGTGGAAAATACACAAAATTATAAAATCTCCCCTAGCACCTTGCAAGTACACACCAATTTGGAATAACCCCGACTTCAAAATAAACAGAGCACCACTTCACTTCCTTGCCTGGAAACAGAAAGGTATTACACATCTCCATCACCTCTTCCAAGACAATAAATTCATAACATTTGCAGATCTGACCCAGAAGTGTGGAGTTGGAAGGGAACACTATCTCGAGTACCTACAACTAAAATCCATAATTAAATCCAAAATCAATATTACCCATAATACTCTTCAGATCCCAACATTAATAGAAGAACTTTATAAAATATTACCTCAAAAAAAAAACCTCTCCAAAATATATAAGCTCCTCTCCAGTATTGATACTTCAATTTCATTACCAACAACAAAATGGGAAAGAGATTTGTTGACCCCTCCTGACCCGGACTTCTGGTCTCAGATCTGCCAAACCACATTTTCAATGACTAACAATACTAACCTTCAGCTTATTCAGTATAAAATAATTCACAGAGCGCACATCACCGAACACACCATGTACAAAATGGGATTTTCAAACACAGACACATGCTTACAATGCACCCTTGACACATCTGACAACTACCTTCACGCCACATGGCTTTGTCCACCTGTACACCACTTCTGGACAAAAGTAAACAATAGGATTTCCCTCATTTTGAGTTGCAGTATTCCACTTCTACCATCTCTATGCCTCCTTGGTGACCTTTCATCTGTTAAAATACCAATATCACAAATCAAACCATTACTTGTCGCTTTAACAATAGCCAAGAAAACCATCCTCCTCAACTGGAAATTCAGAAAAAAATTAAATATTACACAATGGCTAGACCTCCTAACAGAATACATTTCAATGGAAAAAACTTCAAATATTCAAAATAACCAGATATCTTCCTTCATAACAATATGGACCCCATTCATAACTGCACTTAATCTGTAATTTGAATTGCTCCTGTGAACGGATGACTCGCACACATACCAATAAACACACACTCTATCACACATATGCGCACACGCGCAGTGTCGCGCACGCACGCACGCAGACACACTCACAACTCCACAACTTCACAACATCATCTTAACATCATCATCATCACTATCTACACTCATTCATCACTTCGATTAAGTGTAAACCTGACCTCTCCACACACACTCACATTTGCACTTGCATGCACACACAAACAAATGTCATTCCTTTTTTTTTACTTTTTATTATTTTTACTACCATCAGCAATGGTCAAAACACACCCATGTTTCTTTCTGGTCGTTTGTTTGTTTGTTTTTTGTTTTTTTTTGGTTGTTTTCTTTTTTTTTGTGTTTCTGTCCTTTGCCTTGGTTTTGTTTTGTTCTGTTTTTATCAGGTCTGATTATTTCATGACTTGTTATCTCCTTTGTCCTGTCCTTCAACACCATGTTATGTACTGTTTTACACCTGTATTGCTATCACTCATGTTTGTTTTGTTTACTTAACCCCCCTCAAAGAGACTTCACAATGTTTTTCTCCCCTTTTTTTTCTCCTTAAAGAATTGTAATATTAAAAAACAAATAAAAATAAAGTTGACCTCCCAAGAGAGAGAGAGAGAGATTTATTAAAACAGATTTGACTCGACTCATACATTGTATTAATTGAATATGGGAGGTGGTTGATGGGTGTTTTTTGTAGAGGTGAGATTTAGCTGATGGCTCTGTTACACAGTCTGGTAAACTGGTCTTACTCTCTAGTAAGTGGGCTTTACTGAGTCACGGTACAGCATGGCTTTACTGAGTCACGGTGCAGCATGGCTTTACTGAGTCACGGTACAGCATGGCTTTACTGAGTCACGGTGCAGCATGGCTTTACTGAGTCACGGTGCAGCATGGCTTTACTGAGTCACGGTGCAGCATGGCTTTACTGAGTCACGGTGCAGCTTGGCTTTACTGAGTCACGGTGCAGCGTGGCTTTACTGAGTCACGGCGCAGCTTGGCTTTACTGAGTCACGGTGCAGCGTGGCTTTACTGAGTCACGGTGCAGCTTGGCTTTACTGAGTCACGGTGCAGCGTGGCTTTACTGAGTCACGGCGCAGCGTGGCTTTACTGAGTCACGGTGCAGCTTGGCTTTACTGAGTCACAGTGCTCAGACCAGTGAAGTGATAACTCCAGCGGGCTCTAACATCAGGCGTAGCAGCGGGATCGTTTGCTGGTGGAAATAGTCTCTCAGCAGAAACGCGGCAGCTGTCTGCTCTCAACAGCGTGAAAACCTCAAGAAATTCACAGTAAAATACCCTTCCACCAAAACACAAAGATTTTACATGTTGAAGATGAATTATATTATATAAAAAATGTGAAAATGGGGAAATATCCGGGGAAGTAGCCCATTGTTGTGCACCAGTAAAATGATACGTGACTTTATTTATTCCAGGGGAAACCTGTGAGGCCTCAAAGGCGGCATTAGAGCGTGTGTTTGGCTATTTCTCCCCTCTTCCCTCTCTGGATACTGTCCCAGAACAGACCGTACATGGCCATTCTTACTGTCAACAGCCTGCACGGCCAGAAATCCCAAATATGCACAGGAGCTGTAACTAAAGGAAAGGATGAATTGTCTGCTCCCAGTGAGTTTACAGACCTGGCAAGTCCTTCTTTGTCATGTACTGTTGATGCTCACCTAGCCAGCCACCAATAATGAGAGCTGGGTTAATCTGCTTGGAGATACAGTGAGCACAATAATTAATTGGACAGTGACAAATTTTTAGTTATTTTGGTTCTGTACTCTAGCACTTTGAGTTTGAAAGGATACAATGATAATGAGATTGAAGTGCTGACTGTCAGCTTTAATCTGAGGGTATTTTCATCCATATCAGATGAACTGTTTAGAAATTATAAAACCTTTGTACATAAACCCCCCCCCCCCCCATTTTCAGGCATCAAAAAATATTGGACAATTTAACATAATGTAGAATAAAGTAATCATTTTTTATATTTGGTCGCATATCCTTGTATGCCATCACTTCCTGATGTCTGTGACCCAACAACATAAAAAAACTCTTGATATCTTATTTGCTATTTGCTGGTACTCTTACAAGCGATACTATAACCTCCCTGCATTTGAATGGATCTCTATGGGAATTGGGGGGTGGGACTAGATTTAGCTGTAAATTGCACTGGAATTATATGGAACACATGGTTGGCTAAATGGCTGTAAGTCATCAAGGGTCTGACTTATCAAACAAGCCTTTAACTGTCACTCTGCTGCCAGAAATACAGTAGATATGGATGGATAACTTGAAGGGTTTCTTCTCCTGACTTATTTTTCCATAGAGTTCAATAGGAAAATTTGTCAGGACAAACAAAATATTGCGTAAATATTGTTGCATCTAACATCACTATAAAAAAACAATCAGTGGTTATGGTAACCGTAAAAGTAATGAAACTAACACGAAAAATCAAATAAAGTATGTGCACGGGCTTCTAAAACGCACTTAACCGTCTACGACTGGTCTGGAGTAATCGTTAATCTATGAGCGTTTCAAAGAGCGTCTTAAGTTTAGATGCTTTTTGGGAACGCACCCAAAGTTCAAGAAGCTTCGTACGAAGGGTTTAACGACATCTTAGCCTTACAATGCTTTTGGGAAACGCACCCAAAGTTCAAGAAGCTTCGTACGAAGGGTTTAACGACATCTTAGCCTTACAATGCTTTTGGGAAACGCACCCCGGGTAATTTGCTACCTGCTATTCGATATTGTTTCAAACTACAAAATCATATGTTGGGTATACACTGACTAAGTATTCACAGGGGCACAATTAAGCTCACCATCTGTCTGCACACACACACACACACACACACACACACACACACACACACACACACACACACACACACACACACACATCACCATCTCTTTGCACAAAACCAAAATATCAATGAAATAGTATAACAAGCTGATTTTATATTAACAGTGGATTCCACCGAAGCAAAGTGACTCCAGCAATGCGGGGTATATAATGTATATATAATGTATATATAATGTGTAAAGCTGCGTTTAAGACACTGAACTGAATAGACAAACATGGCGGATGTCAAAGTTCAATCGATTACATTTGCACTCTCATTCACTCTAAAATGCAGGAGAGGCTGTTGTATCAGGGTGAATATTCTTCCATGATGGAAGGCATTGCTGGGTGGAATTATGGAGTAAGACTTGTTAAGAGTCCCTCGACTGGACAGCACATTTATAGGAATGTTTGTCCACGTCTTAGTAGGACTACAGTCGCAGTGCAAGACATTACAGTTTCTGTAATGTAATGCACAACATCTGTACTTCCTCTCTCCAAAGATAAATCACAGAATCGTGTTACTAGTAGCTACCTACACAGTCACATTCACAGTCCACTGGCAGGTGAAAAGACAAAATGGACTTAAGGATATTTACCCCGTTTGGTAATTCACCTGCAGAAATCTGCAAGGCTTAGTTTTATCATTTTGCTTCGTCTTTCAGCTGTTTTCATGATATTTATCTTGCTTGCAGCTTCCAATAAAATATCTTGTGATTGCAGTAGTTCAAATGGTACAATGTTTGTGGAATTGCTAATACCCATTAACTTACAATGGAGTAATGAAAAACAGATTTTCGTTGAAACAGGCCAGTTAAAGCCTGTCTGGATAATAACCATCTCCACAAACTACTGACACGCAATGAATGGCCATCTTAGTCTTTTTCTTAGTGCATGGTGGTCTAAAGAAGGGTTTTGAAAGGCTTTTTTTCTCCCTTCCCGGTTCATATTTAATAGATTTTGTGAGAGGAGGCATCATGTATAAGTTGGTAGAAGAGCTCTTTGAAGTCCGAATAAATTCTGTTTGTTCATTTATTTACCCATGATTCCCAGTCTTACTATCTCTGCCCAAGTGAATCAATGCTGGCTGTAATATTTATATCTCACCAAAAACCAGTGACATCATGCTGCCATTCCCACTTCAGCTGCCAGCAGCACACGTTCTCAGGGTTTACCTTGTTTCTCTAGTTTAAAATGTGCTTTTGAATTTAGGTGTGTTTTAGTATTTGCTGACATGGTTTACTTATTCAGCGTTTATGTGTTTTAAAATGAAAGCCTATGTGCCTTGTCTTGTTTTGTTGATGTTGTAGTTTTAGTTCAAAAAGCATTAAAAAACGTATATTGTCAACCATTCAGGGATTAATTGGTGCTGTATTCATAAATGAAAGAGGCCAGAGGCTAATATTAATCTTAATGTTAATGCTGGCCTTCTGGTCCTGTCTGGAACCACTGCACACGACCACAGTCACCACACCTTACAGTAAAATAGTAAAATAATAAACTTCAATAACAGAAGCTCTACTGTAACGGGTCACATGAAGTAGAAATCTACTAATGAGGGGATAACATGCAGGTGGGCTAATTAGAGGACCACAGTAGCTCACTTTATGTGAACCGTGTGTCGCGTCTTTCTGAAACGTTTGCGCGAGCTCTGTCTAACACACTGCACTGGCCTTTATCTTTTTGCACAATGTCATTTTGTATGAACGATATATTCTTGCCAGATATCTGAGTCCGACCGTGCGTATATTTCTTTGTCATCATTGGGTTTGGCTCTATGCACCTGCATCAACAATTTTACTTTTCATTTATTATTTCTTTGACATATTTTTTCTTTTAAGCAAACCTTTAATTTAACCAGTGGCAGTATGGTAAACGTAAGGCTTAAGCATCTCTTTTGTTCGTAGCAGTAGTTTTACTAACTGAATGTATAGTGGGATTTCTTGTTCTTAGTAGACTGGAATAGTCTGGAATAGTCTGGAATAGTGTAATGTATTTGAAAAGCATGTACAGGAGACACTTTGGTTGCTCTTGGAATAGGTGAATAATAGTACAACAAAAGTGAAATTCACATTCCAAAAAGTGTAAAGTGGTATTAGAATCCTAGTCCAGGAACTGTGTTTTGCTATAAAAACTTTTATTTAATCTCCCCGGCTAATATATTTTTTCATAGTTAGACAGAGGAGTGTCTAACCAAAGATATGCTGTACATTTTACATATTTTTTAATACTTTCCATCTACTGTTTGGAAATATACAAACAATATACAGTATGACAAAATTTGTGTAAATGTTGTATAAAATATGCGTAGCCATTTATGACTTATTATTCTCTCACTAGTAGAATGTATACACATTCAAAAGAATTTGAGATGCATCTTAATACTTTTCTCTATTCTTATCAATTTGAATAAAAGAGCCAAGTTTATGTCTTGCCAAATTTGTCCACAAGGGTACCAGCTGAATGGCACCGCTGTGTATAGCGTCTAACACACTATGCAGTGCTCAGAATGATCTGCACATCACAAGACATAAGTACACTGACACCTGTCCCCTCCTACAGGCGACAGTGACCGGATGATGGACGTGACTCCGGACGCCAGCGGCCGCAGGGGTTTGAGGACGGACAGCTGGACTGGCAGCCAGAACACAGTGGTAGAGAAGGAGGCTCTGGCCTTGGGTTCGAGAGCTCCCGTACCACAGGACCTCTCCAAGCCTGCCAGGCAAGCTAACGGACGGGAGTCGGGAGCCGCCCACATCAGGCACCTAGGGGTGGAACCTCTGATTCGGGCGTCCCGTGCCAATCTGTCCCGGCCGGTGTGGGGGTCCGAGGAAAGTGTGTCCTTAGCTAGCGATTACTACGGTAGCACGTTCAGTCTCTATAGAGGAAGGACTTTTTCTGTCCCTTTGTAAGTCACAATAACAATCAGCCCCAAACCACCATGACAGCGCAGAGCAAAAACAAAACCAAAACACAAAGTTCCACACAAAGGCTGCAGTAGACCCTCGTTATAACACACTGGCGGTAAAGAAGGAGCCCTATCTGATATAAGACTGTGTACCACAAGGCTGCAGTAGACCCTCGTTATAACACACTGGCGGTAAAGAAGGAGCCCTATCTGATATAAGATTGTGTACCACAAGGCTACAGTAGACCCTCGTTATAACACACTGGCAGTAAAGAAGGAGCCCTTTCTGATATAAGACTGTGTACCACAAGGCTACAGTAGACCCTCGTTATAACACACTGGCGGTAAAGAAGGAGCCCTTTCTGATATAAGACTGTGTACCACAAGGCTACAGTAGACCCTCGTTATAACACACTGGCGGTAAAGAAGGAGCACTATCTGATATAAGACTGTGTACCACAAGGCTACAGTAGACCCTCGTTATAACACACTGGCGGTAAAGAAGGAGCACTATCTGATATAAGACTGTGTACCACAAGGCTACAGTAGACCCTCGTTATAACACACTGGCAGTAAAGAAGGAGCCCTTTCTGATATAAGACTGTACCACAAGGCTGCAGTAGACCCTCGTTATAACACACTGGCGGTAAAGAAGGAGCCCTTTCTGATATAAGGCTGTGTACCACAAGGCTACAGTAGACCCTCGTTATAACACACTGGCGGTAAAGAAGGAGCCCTTTCTGATATAAGACTGTACCACAAGGCTACAGTAGACCCTCGCTATAACACACTGGCGGTAAAAGAGCCCTTTCTGATATAAGATTGTGTACCACAAGGCTACAGTAGACCCTCGTTATAACACACTGGCGGTAAAGAAGGAGCCCTTTCTGATATAAGATTGTGTACCACAAGGCTACAGTAGACCCTCGTTATAACACACTGGCGGTAAAGAAGGAGCCCTATCTGATATAAGGCTGTGTACCACAAGGCTACAGTAGACCCTCGTTATAACACTCTGACGGTAAAGAAGGAGCCCTTTCTGATATAAGACTGTGTACCACAAGGCTACAGTAGACCCTCGTTATAACACACTGGCGGTAAAGAAGGAGCCCTATCTGATATAAGACTGTACCACAAGGCTACAGTAGACCCTCGTTATAACACACTGGCGGTAAAAGAGCCCTTTATGATATAAGCCTGTACCACAAGGCTACAGTAGACCCTCGTTATAACACACTGGCAGTAAAGAAGGAGCCCTTTCTGATATAAGACTGTGTACCACAAGGCTACAGTAGACCCTCGTTATAACACACTGGCGGTAAAGAAGGAGCCCTTTCTGATTTAAGGCTGTGTACCACAAGGCTACAGTAGACCCTCGTTATAACACACTGGCTGTAAAGAAGGAGCCCTTTCTGATATAAGGCTGTGTACCACAAGGCTACAGTAGACCCTCGTTTTAACACTCTGACGGTAAAGAAGGAGCCCTTTCTGATGTAAGACTGTTTACCACAAGGCTACAGTAGACTCTTGCTATAACAAATTGGCGGTAAAAGAGCCCTTTCTGATATAAGACTGTGTACCACAAGGCTACAGTAGACCCTCGTTATAACACTCTGGCGGTAAAGAAGGAGCCCTTTCTGATATAAAACTGTGTACCACAAGGCTACAGTAGACCCTCGCTATAACACACTGGCAGTAAAGAAGGAACCCTTTCTGATATAAGACTGTGTACCACAAGGCTACAGTAGACCCTCGTTATAACACTCTGGCGGTAAAGAAGGAGCCCTTTCTGATATAAGACTGTACCACAAGGCTACAGTAGACCCTCACTATAACACACTGGCGGTAAAAGAGCCCTTTCTGATATAAGACTGTGTACCACAAGGCTGCAGTAGACCCTCGTTATAACACACTGGCGGTAAAGAAGGAGCACTATCTGATATAAGACTGTGTACCACAAGGCTGCAGTAGACCCTCGCTATAACACACTGGCAGTAAAGAAGGAACCCTTTCTGATATATGACTGTGTACCACAAGGCTACAGTAGACCCTCGTTATAACACTGGCGGTAAAGAAGGAACCCTTTCTGATATAAGACTGTGTACCACAAGGCTACAGTAGACCCTCGCTATAACACACTGGCGGTAAAAGAGCCCTTTCTGATATAAGACTGTGTACCACAAGGCTGCAGTAGACCCTCGTTATAACACACTGGCGGTAAAGAAGGAGCACTATCTGATATAAGACTGTGTACCACAAGGCTGCAGTAGACCCTCGTTATAACACACTGGCGGTAAAGAAGGAGCCCTTTCTGATATAAGACTGTGTACCACAAGGCTACAGTAGACCCTCGTTATAACACACTGGCGGTAAAGAAGGAGCCCTTTCTGATATAAGACTGTGTACCACAAGGCTGCAGTAGACCCTCGTTATAACACACTGGCAGTAAAGAAGGAGCCCTTTCTGATATAAGACTGTGTACCACAAGGCTACAGTAGACCCTCGCTATAACACACTGGCAGTAAAGAAGGAGCCCTATCTGATATAAGACTGTGTACCACAAGGCTACAGTAGACCCTCGCTATAACACACTGGCAGTAAAGAAGGAGCCCTATCTGATATAAGACTGTGTACCACAAGGCTACAGTAGACCCTCGTTATAACACACTGGCGGTAAAGAAGGAGCCCTATCTGATATAAGACTGTGTACCACAAGGCTACAGTAGACCCTCGTTATAACACACTGGCGGTAAAGAAGGAGCCCTTTCTGATATAAGACTGTGTACCACAAGGCTGCAGTAGACCCTCGTTATAACACACTGGCGGTAAAGAAGGAGCCCTTTCTGATATAAGACTGTGTACCACAAGGCTCCAGTAGACCCTCGCTATAACACATTGGTGGTAAAGGAGCCCTTTCTGATATAAGGCTGTGTACCACAAGGCTGCAGTAGACTCTCGCTATAACACATTGGTGGTTAAGGAGCCCTTTCTGATATAAGACTGTGTACCACAAGGCTCCAGTAGACCCTCGCTATAACACATTGGTGGTTAAGGAGCCCTTTTTGATAAGAGCCGGTGGGAAGTGTTGCTTTGTCAGCTGTGCCTCTGTGAGTCATTGAGAAGGCGAATAATCCAGAGGGGAGGTGAATATCTCCACACAAAGGAGAAGACAACATATCGGGGAGATGGAGCATTTGCTCAGACTGATGTTGTCCAATCTTGTGTTTCACTCGTAATGGATGCCAAATGTTTCTCAGACAGCAGCTAAGTGCAAATTCGTTTTGCTAACAGGTGAAAATTCAGCCTGGCTGTAAGCTTCCAATGAACGTTATTTGATCGACCGACTTACCGTGGGGACACAAGAGCCAAGATCTGTTTGTTGTGTATGTATTGCCAAGTTTCAACGGCCACTTTCATTTTCATTCATTCAATTGAATTGATAATACTGCACAAAATCAAAGACAAAGGTCATCTTGGCTTGTGAAATAATTTTTTTAACCCTCATGTTATGTTGAAATTTTATGAGGCGTTTTATGTTTGTTCAAATTGACCCCAAAAGTTTAAACTGACACAAAAGTAACATTTGTACACTTTCTGTGTCACATTTGTGATGAAACATCTCATTTTAGAGCCTCAGTGTGAAAAGAGAAAACTGTGGGAAAAGTCCACCAGAATCACCCACAACAAATCTGAGATAAAAAGTAGAAAAAGTCATATATTTGTTAACTTTTTATACAGCTTCCCCACAAATGACCCCACATAGCGCCTTTATTGGTACAGGATCTTTAAAACATAGCATCGTGTGTATTGTGTGTTTACTATTGAATCCCAACAAATTAGGAGAAGTCATATGGCGTGGAGATGAATAAATAAGGTTGAACGTTGAACATAAGATAATATGAGGGTTTAGTGAGCTATTATTAATATGAGGGTTTAGTGAGCTATTATTAATATGAGGGTTTAGTGAGCTATTATTAATATGAGGGTTTAGTGAGCTATTATCAGCTATCTTTAACAGAGCGGGGTTACTGACCAGGTCTCACTGGCGATGAACTCAAAGTCAGAACAAACGTACGGAGAAAACGTGTGTGCGCTGTAGGAGAAAACGTGTGTGCGCTGTAGGAGAAAACGTGTGTGCGCTGTAGGAGAAAACGTGTGTGCGCTGTAGGAGAAAACGTGTGTGCGCTGTAGGAGAAAACGTGTGTGCGCTGTAGGAGAAAACGTGTGTGCGCTGTAGGAGAAAACGTGTGTGCGCTGTAGTTTTGTGGGACACTTCGCCACTAATGCTGATATTGATTGTTGCGGGCAGGAAGTCCTGACACTTTTGCAGAATTAATTCTGGGAGCCCTCTCTCCTGAGCACGAATGTCTTCCCTTTGTGTTATAGCTAGGGGGTCAACTGCCAACAACCATACAGTATTTTATTTTATTTTTTTAAACACCCCCCCCCCCCTCAAAAAAATAAATAAATAAATAAATAAACTAAAACAACAATTCATATAGGCAAATATGCCATGCTTTTATGTTAATTTATTTCTAAAAACAAACAACTTTAACAGATCGCATTTATATATTCCATAGACTCAATTAGTCACTACAAATTCCTCCAAATCTCTTCTAAAATACAAGTAGCATATCAATAATATTTAATTTATTATTATTTTTTGTCTATCATAATTAGTATTTATGTATTTGCCACCCTTTTGGTTCGCATACCTGTTCTGTGATTTGTGTTTGTTATTTATTTGATATGAATCACATTTGCGGATCAAGCTTTTCCTGTCTATATCCTAACATTATCCATTATGAGCTAAAACAACTGATCCCAGGTCAGCACTCCTGTTCTGAAATGGTCCTTCTAAAGTGTTGCCAATTTATGACAAAAAATGTATTCTAGTTTTAGAATTAATAAAAAAATGTAAAAAATTTTGAAGAGCACCCTACGGCAGAGTGCAATTTTCTGGGTTGATAACAGCAACAGGAAAATATTGTCTGATACGTAGAATACCGGAAATTGGTATCTATCATGCAGTGGCTCTTTCCAGGGAGAACTGGAGTGAAGCTAGACAGAGCAGTCAACATTAGAATAATCAAAAATAGTCTCATTTCACACCCTGTGATGAAGATTCTTCTGTTATCATCGCAATACCAGCCTAAATTTAATTGTGAATTTTGCTTAAAGCTTTCTTCACTGATTACTCTTGCGAGAGTATCCATAGTGACTGTGTCTATGTTTCAGGATCATAGTATGTCATTCACCCTCTAGTTTATGTGCAACTTTACACTGGTCTCACATTAAGACAGTATGGACAATTGGCCTGATTAGCATTCAGTGTTATCTTTTCTGATTCTCATTAAATATTACTGCCCATCGACCTTGGCAAATGCTTAGGATTTGATAGATTAAATGCATAGGTCTGAGGAATCAGTCAGTTAAATTTAAAATTTAGTAAATACACAGACAAATTTGCCAAATAACTCCCAAATTAGATAATGTTGAATCAAGTTTGTTTCCAGACTGACTTACGTTCTTGTCACCATTTTAGGTTTTTTATTCATTTTCAGTTCATACTTTCCTTTGACCCTCTTCACAGTCAATTTTAAGTTAAGACCCACAAGCCAATGAGAGCAAAAGCCAATCAAACCAACTGATGAGGTGGGCAAAGGTATCACCTGGTTTGAAGTCTGCAACACTTTGGAATCTGGGTGTTTAGAAAAAATATTCCAGGACATGATTTGCATCTCATTGGCTGTGTGTGAGGTCCTCCCTTGGTTTCCACCCATTTGTTGTGCATGGCTTTGTACATACAATCTCTTCATGCATGTACAGTCCTGCCTCTCTGTCCGCATGCACTTTTATCAAGAGATTATCTCATCAACGATTCATCACATTCTCTTATGTTGTAGACAAGACAGAAAATTCAACAATCCTACAATTCAACAATCCTATTTCCAAATACAGTTTCAAATAAATAGTTTGGTGCTACTCCAGTGCATGCATACTGGTACCTGTCAAATCATCTTTATGTTAATAAATAGACTGACATTATACATATTAGAAGGACATATTACAACACCCCATAGCTCTTACAAAGGAGATTAGTAGCCACTTTCCCAACGTGTTCTCCGCTTTACTGGATGAATAACCAAAGTCGTTTTCATATTATGAAACTCCACATATGTTTCCATCTAAAATATGAAACATGTAGCGAAACCTGAAAACATTAACATTACATAAATAGTTACAAAAATCATTTCTTTCTTAATTCAGAACTGGTCGAATAACCCAAATATATACTGTACATTTCAACCATTTTCTGATATCTTTCTGACAACCGCAAGCAACGTGACTTTAGCTCCAATATCGTTAAATTCACCACTTCATGAGGCTCATACTCAGAAATCTGTTAGAATGAAACTGTCCCGACCGAATAATAATTCACTTTTCCCACGTAATATCAAATAATATCATGAGAGCTATTTCATATCCTTTATATGATTTTCTGACACTGTAGTTGCCCATTTATTTGGACATACTTTAGCTTTAATTAGCATTTGTAAAGCCTGCATATTTTGGGCTTTTTGTATGTCTGGTGAGGCAGACGTGAGATTACTCTAGTACTGCATGCTCATACTCTCCCGCATGCTTGGAGTGCTGCTTGCGTTGTGTTCATGCAGTAAAACACTGGATATAGATCACAAGAGTAAGTCTTAACATTTGCTGACTGGGAAGGGGAGAAGGACCGCGCAGTACGCAGAAATCGCGCAAGTCAACGGTGGATTTGTCCATTTCAAAATACTGGCAGGTGACTGCAGTCGAGTTTGCATTAACACCAGAAGTGGTGTCGTCTGACGCGGACGTCACTTGTACTGCAGCTACCTTGATAACCCAGTATTCAGTATTCTGTGTAAGTAGCGAGACTCATTATACACCTTTCCTTCCTTCCCAGTTATGGCAAAAAAACTTTTGACTTAACCTTGTAGATATCTGGTGATATCTGGTGGTCTAGTCCAGTTATGTTGGAAGAAATAGGCAGTAGGCACTACACCATGTAATCTGGCCCATGGCATCCACACCTGACCACTGATATATCCACTACACCCTAGCTCACCCAATACATATTGAATACAGTACAATTTTGAGTTTTATTTATTACATATTTCAGATTTATAATATTTCTGGCACCTAGGCTGCTGTATTTGAAAAGAGATAATTCAGGCATAACAGTATTTTATAATACTTGGTGTATCATTCCCAGACATCCACAGACATCTCGTTACACACCGCTTTCCCCAAAATAAAGAAATCTAAAGAACAGTTTCTGTTTTTAAAAACCCAGTTTCTATCCATATACCTAATTTGACCCTTTCCAAATGCATCTTTGGTTTTATAAGAGTTCCCCTATGCGACAGCAATCTTTAAAATCTAATCCACACTCTGAACACGTAGTTTTCCTCCACAAACACGACATAGTTCATGTGAAACCCTTCACTGCCTCTAGCTACTTATGTTCAGGCAGAAAGGTTGTCACATTGGGAGGCCTTCCTCTTCCTCTTCCTCGACCCCAAGCCACAAAAAAAGTCCACTCAGGTTTCCTGTCCTCTTCCAAACAGCTGGGCTCCTCCTCCTCCCAGACCTTTACCTTAACAGATAATTTCCCTTAATCACCTTCTTTCAGGAGCCAATCTGAAGACGTTTTGAGGGAAGCACACCCTCAAGTTCTCCCACCCCCCTCTCCCAAAATTGGCCAGCGTTCCATCACTTCCCCTATTACTACCCGTTCCGGGTCAGCCCCTGGCACACCACTCACCCCTCGCAAGAAAGTTGTCGTCCCATCCGACTATGTAGACTCCGTACCGGGAGAATTTGAGGACAAGATTAAGCAGCCAAAGTCCTCAGCCATGTCTCAGAGTAGTAACCAGGACTCCCGCCCTCAGACCCCCGTCAGCGAGTATTCCCGCAAGGACTTGACGCCGCGTCCATCACCAAAGCTGGCTCGCGCCAGCTCCAAGATCTTCGAGAAGGTGCGAGTCTTCGAGGAGCGACGGAAAAGCATCGACAACCCTGAGGGATCCATCTCCGGACGTTCCTGGGCCGGGTTCAACCGGGCCTCATCCTTCGACTCGGACGATGGGGGGAGCCGGTTAGGGATATCCAGGGAGAGCTCCAGAGAGGACTTGCGGGAGGCCCTGAAGGAGGACGCGGCCGAGAGGAGGTCCATGTTCAGGCAGAGGGCTGCCTCTCTGGAGGACCGGCCTCGTTACTCCCAAAAGGTCCAGGACATCGAGAGCAAGTTCACAGAGGAGCTGCGGAGAATAAAGAAGCTGGTGGGGAAGCCCCATCTGGCAAAGTCTTTCTCCACGGAGCAGCTCTCTCATCGTGGCAGGCAGCCATTCAGAAAACTGGAGCCCATTCCCCCTCAGGTTCTCCAGAAACTGCAGGACCGCGAGCGCATCCAGCAGGAAGAAGAGGAGAAACGGAGCGAGCAAAGATCGCCTCAACCTGAAACCAAACAGGAAGCTCAGAAAAATGAGGAGGGGTCTCCTTCCCAACATCCCGAGACCAACAGGTCCTCGGTCAGCAGTGTAACAGCGAGTAGATTTGGTGAGGAAGAAATCATCCCTGAGGTAATGTCAGTCACTGAGTTACCTGGTCAACGGTCGCCAGTGAGAAGCAGCCCAGTCAGGGAGCCACCGCAGAGCTCTTTAACAACAGAAAGTTCAAATTTGGCTGAAGAGCAGCCGCCCACCCCGCCCCCACCGAAGGAGGAGTCATCACCTAGGAAGGTCGAGATATCAGTACGCCAGGTAGAACGAAGGCCTCCAAGTCCGCTTGTGCAGAGAGGACCCCCTTTTGTACACGAACGCCCCCGTGCCCCGGATTCCCCCGTCAAAGAGTCTTGGAGGGAGGCATCAATGCCTAGGAAGGTCGGGCCGTTCTTACGCAGGGTTGAGCAGAGACCGCCGAGCCCGCGCGTGCAGAGAGAACCCCGGATCCAGGAGCACCCTGTCCAAGTGCCACCCAAACCTCCGAGACTCGCTAGCCCCTCCTCTCCCACCCACAGCTCGGCTTCAGAGACGGAGGGTGCGGAGGTGCAGCCGCCACCTGCATCCCCAGCTTCAAAGCTCCCCATCCCTGCAATCATTGTGGAAGAAGAACCCATGGAAGTCCAGAGTGCGACGGGGAGCAAGACAATGAAGAAAGGCAAGGAGGGAGTGACCCACAGAGGCAGAGGAAGAGGTCATCGCGCTAGGCCCATGTCTCCTGAGCTAGGTGAGTGACCCACAGAGGCAGAGGAAGAGGTCATCGCGCTAGGCCCATGTCTCCTGAGCTAGGTGAGGAGTCCCAGGAGGTTTCATCACTCAGTTTGGCAAGTTTATTTTAGTGATTTCTGAACTCGCCAAACTGCATTTCTGAAGAAAAAAAAATAATTCTTGCTTTTAATTGGTAGTCAAAGTCACTGGTTAATGTTGACTTAATCCCAGCTGAGTCTTGGAATCAATCAACATTAACCCGTAACTTTGACGATTAAAAACCAAGAATACATTTTTGCTTTTTTCAGTGTACAATTACTAGAACTACCTTGCCAAACTCAGTTTGTGAGTTTGTTGATTGAATACAGGCCAGATCAAAATTAGGGAGTAACACAGTGACAAAATACAAGCGGCATTATTTACTACAAATTTCTCATAGTTTCAAAAAGGATACTATGTGTACGCGACTGTGTCTTTATATTTTATTAACTTTCATCAGTGAAAGGTATATTATACTTGTTGCCTTGGAAACAGTTTTTTTTTTTTTTAACATTACCCAGATAACATTTTGTTTGCTTACGTATGAACAGTAACATTATTAAAAACTAAGATGAATAGTTGCGTTGTTGCCATGACTGCAACACTGACCCGTCTGTGCAGATTCTTCGGACGACTCGTACGTCTCTGCAGGAGAGGACCCGCTGGAAGCCCCCTTGTTTGAGCTCCCCCTACAGGACACCGTGGCGTCTGCAGGCACCGAGGTGCTGCTCAAGTGTGTCATCGCTGGCACGCCTTACCCAGAAGGCAAGATACTCTGCCCCCCACCTCTGCCCCCCAGCAGCCTGATAGATTTACCCTCAAGTTCTCCCACCCCACTCTCCCATAATTGCCCAGTGTCCCCTCACGTCCCCTATAATGTTGCCGGTCAACTTTTGGCACGCCACCCGCACAAGAAAGTTGTCGTCTCGTCCGACTGTAGACTAAGGGAATTTGAACTCTTATATGAAAATGGAGGCAAAGATTTTAATTAGCTTGTTTGTTTCTTCAGTTAATTTTCAGTGTGTTCAATGGGTGTCAAGTAATCAGAAGAATTACGTGAGAATTAAAAAAAATGTGCCATGCATTTTGATGAGGCAGACAAAGAAACAATCAATAAATCATCACTCTTTTAAACAGAAAGGTATATTTATGAATAATGAGTGAATATGTCTCCTCCTTCAGTGAGCTGGAGGAAGGACGAGACGGAGGTTAAGAACAGCCCCACGCACACAGTGAAGGTGGAAGGAGAGAGGCACTCGCTGCACATTAATAGAACAAAACCAGGCGATGCTGGAACATACTGCGTCACGGCAACCAACGAGGTGGGACACGCCACCTGCACGGCCACCCTCTTCATTCAAGCAGGTGAGCGCTGATGGGACCAGATACTGACCATTGGTCATGCTATCAACCACTCCTGTATGGGGGGGGGGGGGTTCGATGGCTCTGTTATGCTGTTGAGGGCATTTTACTGGCATGGTTTGGGTCCACTTGTTCCCTTAGAGTGAAGGGTCACTGCAAATCAATACAAAGTTATTCTGAGTGATCACCTTTATCCAATGATGAAACATTTCTATCCTGAAGGGAGTGGTCTCTTCCAGGATGACTCTGCTCCCATCCACAGGGCACGAGGGGTCACGGAACGGTTTGATGAGGATGAAAATTATGTGACTCATATGCTATGGCCTTCACAGTCACCAAATCTGAACCCAATTGAACACCTATGGGAGATTTTAGACCGACGTGTTAGACAGCACTCTCCACCACCATCATCAAAACACCAAATGAGGGAATATCTTTTGGAATAATGATGTTCCATCCCCCAGTACAGTTCCAGAGACTAGAATATATGCTAGACGAGAGGTAGAATCTATGCCAAGGCGCATTGAAGCTGTTCTGGCGGCTCGTGGTGGCCCAACATCTTACTAAGATACTATTTTGTTTTTTTCTGTAATTTGTCACCTGTCTGTATGTTATCAACCATTTCTGCTTCTGGGACCAGACACCAACCAAATGGTCATGCTATCGACCACTCCTGCACCATCAGTTTATCAACCACTCTTGCACCATCAGTTTATCAACCACTCCTGCACCATCAGTTTATCAACCACTCCTGCACCATCAGTTTATCAACCACTCTTGCACCATCAGTTTATCAACCACTCTTGCACCATCAGTTTATCAACCACTCTTGCACCATCAGTTTATCAACCACTCTTGCACCATCAGTTTATCAACCACTCTTGCACCATCAGTTTATCAACCACTCCTGCACCATCAGTTTATCAACCACTCCTGCACCATCAGTTTATCAACCACTCTTGCACCATCAGTTTATCAACCACTCTTGCACCATCAGTTTATCAACCACTCCTGCACCATCAGTTTATCAACCACTCCTGCACCATCAGTTTATCAACCACTCCTGCACCATCAGTTAAACGTTTTCTGGACACTTATCAAAATCACAAGAGGACTTTAAATTCTTTATAATGTCACTCCAGAGTCATATACAGCATTCCTATATATCCTAAACATTGAGACTGACGCTCAATGGGCATGTTTGTGACTACAGGACTCAGGACCTGCACCATAATGTTGCTCCTCCTTAGGGTTGCTCTTAAAGGACTGCCCTGAGGAGAGATGTTTTTCAAATCAAAGGGAATATGTATTACAGTACAACCACTCATAGCACTTAAACACTAAAAAAATATTTCTCCTGATATGCCTATAAAATGCTGGCCTGCCCTCCTGTATGCACACATGCACAAACTCTCACACACTTGCACACACACGCACACACATACACCCTCCCCCCTCCACACACACACACACACACACATACATCTCACCCCCTGCCAACAGCCCCTCCATAAACAGGCCCACTGACTGCGAGTTACCATAGCAACTGAAAGGCTAAATTCAACTTATAAATTGTTGAAGCCGTGCTGACGGCCTGATGAATTTCAAAAGGAAACAATGCTGCTCAGTCCTCAAGCCAGATGGCCTGCGTTCTTTTCCTCAGACAAACCTACCAAGACAGCCTTTTTCTTTCAAGTACCAGTAGACATTATCTGAGAAAGGAGCTATTTTGCTCCGAACCATTGAAAGGGAAGCACTGCTGACATTTTTCAGTGATTTTATTTGTTTCACTATTTGATTTCTCATTGTGACATAACAAATGAAAGAACAAATGCATGTTGGGACTGAGACAAAAATAAAATGTCTCTTGCAGTCTCTGGGCTCTGAAACACATTCAAAATGTCAAATGTGAAAATCTAATTTGCACAAATGCCAATGTTTAATTCAAACTAAACCAGCTGCTAGAAGAGGTTTGATTAGCTAGACTAATAGATAAAACAGCCATGGAAAAATAATGGATCAAAGTTAATGAATTGCAGTGGGGGCACTTTTTTAGGAAGGAATTTAATATTTAGCAGCACACTGAGAAAGTGTGAAGTTGTAAGTTTGTTTTGAAATCTTGAGCCATTAGAAGGGTAGATTATACTGTGAAACATTCAGACGGACGTCAATATTATCAATATTATCAATATTATCACTCGTAGTTAGTGCATGCCGCTTTCTGCTTGCTACTTCCTGCTTGCTACTTCCTGCTTACAGCTACCGCCGCTGGCTAACCCCCTGCATGGGGGGTGAAAAGAGGAGCCGAGTGCGTAAGTCTCCTTCTGCCAGTACAGAACCTCTCCACCACCAAGACTCCTGCAGTGCCTCCTCGTGGCCGCACATGGTAACTGGGTCCTCGCGGTCCCAGGCTAAACTGCAGGGGATCTCGGAGCAGCAGTGGGCCCCAGAGACAAGGCACGCAGGCCCGCCGGCATGCGGACACGCCCTGGTGCCTGTCAACCACTGTCCCAGCTATGGGTAAATAGCGGGCAGATGGGGCTCAGCCATGGTAGGCAACCCATCTAGGAGAAGGTCACTCCGAACAAAAACCAAAGGTGCTGCTCGCGCCTGGCTCCGCACCGTATAGCATCTGAAGGTGTGGAGCAAGGGCGGATGAGGGCTTTAAGCCCGAAACGGCCAGAGTAGGGCTGTGAGGAGTTGCGCCCCACAGTCCTTAACTAGCATTGTAAAGCTTGACAATGAAGACACCAGACATCGAAAATCCTATACTTCCAGCGGCGGGAGTCCGCAGGAGCCACGCAGCGGACAGTGGTGCTGGCCCTCCCTTGGGAGAACACTATGACGACTGGGCCCCAAACCCTCTCCATTGGAGAGGAAGGGTTCAGTCTGATCACAGCCCACGGTCCAATGCACTCTTGCGCTGTAGGAGGCCATTTGTAATGGCAACCTACAACGCAAACACAGTGAGAGAGGAGGCGAGGCTGGAAGAACTGGCGCACTGTGTTGGGGAAAGGGGAGTGGAGATCCTGGGAGTCCAGGAGCACAGGAGAGTGCACACCGACCAGCCAATCGTATATCGCAGATTGGGGGGATGCTTGTTCATCACCTCATCTGCATGGCGGAATGAGGCCCAGGCTGCAACAGGTGGCGTGGGACTAATGGTGAGCCCTCGAGCGCGAAAGGCTCTCCGCAGGGTGCACCAGCACACAAACAGGATCCTTATCGCTGACTTCGATGGGAACCCAGTAACAACTGTTATGAGTGTGTACTCTCCCACCAATGTAGCACCAGTCGAGGAAGTGGAGAAGTTCTACGACGACCTAAGAACAGCGATCCACCATGTGCCGGCTCACAACTTCCTGATAATCCTGGGAGACTTCAATGCGAGACTCGGACCAGAGGATGCACCCTTCACATACCACAGCAATACCAACCGCAACGGAGAACATCTATCTGCTCTGCTCACGGAACATGCGCTACTGGCTGCCAACACCTTGTTCCGTAAGAGAATGGGCAAGAGATGGACGTTCCAGGACCGAGCTACTGGTATGTTACGTCAGTTGGACTACATACTGGTAAGGAGGAAGTGGAGGACGTCCATCCTAAATGCAGAGTCTTACAGCACATTCGACTCTGTAGGCTCCGATCATCGTGTGGTTTCGGTGAGGCTGCGCCTGAGCCTAAGGGTCCCCAAGCACATCCAGAGGGCCCGGCCCGACTGGGAGGCCTTTGCAATAAGCTCCAACCTTCAGGCCAGCTACACGGCGGAGGTGAGAGACCGCTTACATCTGCTGGATGAGGATGAAGAGCCTCAGAACACCTACAGGCGTTTTCTCACCGCCAACGAGGAGGCAACAAGGAGATGGGTGCCAACCAAGGGGAGACTTAGAGCCTCTCCTAGGTCGAAGCACCCGGAGGTCATGCGGGCGCGGGCACAGGTAGAGGAGGCGCGTGGGAGCTTTGAGGGAGAGGGGACCTCGGAGAGTCGGGAGGTGTTGAACAGGGCCAAACAACAACTGTTCAACACCTATGACAGGCTCAAAGGGGAGGAACTGATGGAGAAGGTGAGAAAGGTGGAGGCAGTGCATGGTGAACGCCAATACAAGGAGTCATGGAAGGTCATCAACGAGATGAGTGGGCGCAAGAGGTCGAAGGAGGGACAACTAGCAGGCTGCAGCCCAGAGGAGAGGGTGACGTCCTGGTTCACTCACTTCCGGGATCTCCTAGGCACCCACCCGACAGTGGAAGGAGCCGAGGAGGAGATACCTGCAGTCCTCACATATCACGAAATTGACGATGGCCCCTTCACAGCTATGGAGTTTGCTGCAGTAAAGACCACTCTGAAGCAGGGAAAAAGCGCTGGGCCGGACGGCATCCCACCAGAGGTCCCTAGGAACTGCGATCTGGACAGCATCATCCTGAAGATCTGCAACCAGGCTCTGACAGAAAACATCAAGCCCGATATATGGTCCCTCTCCAACATCATCCCGGTCCCCAAGTCAGGAGATCTGTCTAAGCCAGACAATTATCGTGGCATTAGCCTGACCTGTGTCATATCGAAAATGTACAACCGTATGATACTCAACCGACTTCGGGACGCCATTGACCCTCACCTGAGGGACAACCAAAATGGCTTTAGGCAGGGAAGGTCCACCGTAGCTCAGATCTTGGCCTTAAGGAGGATTATCGAGGAAGTGAAAAAGAATAACCTGTCAGCGGTCCTGTGTTTTATTGATTTCAAGAAGGCATTCGACTCAATACACAGAGGCAAGATGATACGAATCCTTAAGGCCTACGGGGTCCCTCCCAACCTACTCCGTGCTATAGAGGCCATGTACATGGGCACAAGAGCCAAGGTGGTAACCCCGGATGGCAACAGTGAGGAGTTTGCCATCCAAGCAGGGGTGCTGCAGGGTGACACTCTTGCCCCCTTTCTCTTCATAGTTGTGCTGGATTACGCACTTAGAAAAGCCATCAATGGACGGGAGCAGGAGCTTGGCTTTACAATTACACCCAGGAAGTCCAGAAGAAACCCTGCTGTAGTCCTGACAGACCTGGACTACGCGGATGACATCTGCCTGATGTCTGACCGTGTGGAACAGGCACAGGAGCTCCTGATAAGAGTGGAGGCGGAATGTGCCAGGGTCGGCCTCAGGCTCAACGCGAAGAAGACTGAGGTAATCACCTATAACATCTCCCTGGATCATCCGCCTCTCAAGACAGCTGGATGCAGTGCTCTCCCACAGGTCAGTGACTTTAAATACCTGGGTTCCTGGGTAAACACATCGGAGCAGGACCTCAAGGTGAGGAAAGCGCTGGCATGGAGGGCCCTGAATGGCATGACTAGCGTGTGGAACTCAAATCTCCCCCGACACATCAAGCTGAGCTTCTTCCATGCGACTGTGGAGTCGGTCCTCCTATATGGATGTGAAAGCTGGACCCTAAAACCCACCCTGCAGAAGTCTCTGGATGGGTGCTACACCAGAATGCTGCGTGTAGTGCTAAACATCGACCAGAGAGAGCATGTTACCAACAAGCATCTGTATGGGGGGCTACCAAGGCTGAGTGAGAAAGTGGCGACCAGGAGGATGAAACTTGCCGGCCACTGCCACAGACACAGAGAGCTCCCAGCCAGCAGGCTGGTATTGTGGGATCCAACACACGGGCGTCGATCACGAGGACGTTCCACGCCGACATACGTGGACGTGCTTAGGAGTGATGCAGGAGTGGATAATTCTGTGGAGCTGGCTGGATGTATGGACGACAGAGAAGACTGGAGACTTCGCTGTCAAGCTCGTCTGAGGACGACCAAATGATGATCACTCCAAGTCACTGAGTGGCAATATGATTAGGACATCGATTGTATACAAATGTATTTTTTATGAAGCCAATGATCAGAACGGTTTCTGAAAAACAAAATGTGTAAAGAACCAATTAGTGTTACTTCTGGCTGAGATATTTGGCAATAAATAGTTTTTTATCACTTATGTACTGGTCAGTTTTATTTGGTAGAAGTGCTAATCCATGACATCGTGTCCGACACGTTACGTTTCCTTGCCGTAATGTTTCCTTGCTTCTCAGAAGTGCTTTACCTTTCTAAAAATAGTGTAGGTGACGCATTACCTTGTTAGGAAGAGGAACGTACAGAGAGTGGATGGCATTCGTATGGGGATAGGGGTCCACAATGCGGGGATAGGGGTCCACAATGCGGGGGATTGCAGCCTGTTTCACCTCCTCTCCACTCAACAGACCTTTATGTTCCTTCAGATTAGATCCCACTAAATTAGAAATGCTATTGTGGACCCCTATCCACAGTGTATTATAATTTAGAAACGCTATAGTGGACCGCTATCCACAGTGTATTATAATTTAGAAACGCTATAGTGTACCCCTATCCACAGTGTATTATAATTTAGAAACGCTATTGTGGACCTCTATCCACAGTGTATTATAATTTAGAAACGCTATAGTGGACCGCTATCCACAGTGTATTATAATTTATAAACGCTATTGTGGACCCCTATACACAGTGTATTATAATTTAGAAACGCTATTGTGGACCCCTATCCACAGTGTATTATAATTTAGAAACGCTATTGTGGACCTCTATCCACAGTGTATTATAATTTAGAAACGCTATAGTGGACCCCTATCCACAGTGTATTATAATTTAGAAACGATATAGTGGACCCCTATCCACAGTGTATTATAATTTAGAAACGCTATTGTGGACCCCTATCCACAGTGTATTATAATTTAGAAACGCTATTGTGGACCTCTATCCACAGTGTATTATAATTTAGAAACGCTATAGTGGACCGCTATCCACAGTGTATTATAATTTATAAACGCTATTGTGGACCCCTATACACAGTGTATTATAATTTAGAAACGCTATTGTGGACCCCTATCCACAGTGTATTATAATTTAGAAACGCTATTGTGGACCTCTATCCACAGTGTATTATAATTTAGAAACGCTATAGTGGACCCCTATCCACAGTGTATTATAATTTAGAAACGATATAGTGGACCCCTATCCACAGTGTATTATAATTTAGAAACGCTATTGTGGACCCCTATCCACAGTGTATTATAATTTAGAAACGCTATTGTGGACCCCTATCCACAGTGTATTATAATTTAGAAACGCTATTGTCGACCCCTATACACAGTGTATTATAATTTAGAAACGCTATAGTGGACCCCTATCCACAGTGTATTTTAATTTAGAAACGCTATTGTGGACCCCTATCCACAGTGTATTATAATTTAGAAACGCTATTGTGGACCCCTATCCACAGTGTATTATAATTTAGAAACGCTATTGTCGACCCCTATACACAGTGTATTATAATTTAGAAACGCTATAGTGGACCCCTATCCACAGTGTATTTTAATTTAGAAACGCTATTGTGGACCCCTATCCACAGTGTATTATAATTTAGAAACGCTATTGTGGACCCCTATCCACAGTGTATTATAATTTAGAAACGCTATTGTGGACCCCTATCCACAGTGTATTATAATTTAGAAACGCTATTGTCGACCCCTATACACAGTGTATTATAATTTAGAAACGCTATAGTGGACCCCTATCCACAGTGTATTTTAATTTAGAAACGCTATTGTGGACCCCTATCCACAGTGTATTATAATTTATAAACGCTATAGTGGACCCCTATCCACAGTGTATTATAATTTATAAACGCTATTGTGGACCCCTATCCACAGTGTATTATAATTTATAAACGCTATAGTGGACCCCTATCCACAGTGTATTATAATTTAGAAACGCTATAGTGGACCCCTATCCACAGTGTATTATAATTTAGAAACGCTATTGTGGACCCCTATCCACAGTGTATTATAATTTAGAAACGCTATTGTGGACCCCTATCCACAGTGTATTATAATTTAGAAACGCTATTGTCGACCCCTATACACAGTGTATTATAATTTAGAAACGCTATAGTGGACCCCTATCCACAGTGTATTATAATTTAGAAACGCTATAGTGGACCCCTATACACATTGTATTATAATTTAGAAACGCTATAGTGGACCCCTATCCACAGTGTATTATAATTTAGAAACGCTATAGTGGACCCCTATCCACAGTGTATTATAATTTAGAAACGCTATTGTGGACCCCTATCCACAGTGTATTATAATTTAGAAACGCTATTGTGGACCCCTATCCACAGTGTATTATAATTTAGAAACGCTATTGTCGACCCCTATACACAGTGTATTATAATTTAGAAACGCTATAGTGGACCCCTATCCACAGTGTATTTTAATTTAGAAACGCTATTGTGGACCCCTATCCACAGTGTATTATAATTTATAAACGCTATAGTGGACCCCTATCCACAGTGTATTATAATTTATAAACGCTATTGTGGACCCCTATCCACAGTGTATTATAATTTATAAACGCTATAGTGGACCCCTATCCACAGTGTATTATAATTTATAAACGCTATAGTGGACCCCTATCCACAGTGTATTATAATTTAGAAACGCTATTGTGGACCCCTATCCACAGTGTATTATAATTTAGAAACGCTATTGTGGACCCCTATCCACAGTGTATTATAATTTAGAAACGCTATTGTCGACCCCTATACACAGTGTATTATAATTTAGAAACGCTATTGTGGACCTCTATCCACAGTGTATTATAATTTAGAAACGCTATTGTGGACCCCTATCCACAGTGTATTATAATTTAGAAACGCTATTGTGGACCCCTATACACAGTGTATTATAATTTAGAAACGCTATAGTGGACCCCTATCCACAGTGTATTATAATTTAGAAACGCTATTGTGGACCCCTATACACAGTGTATTATAATTTAGAAACGCTATTGTGGACCCCTATCCACAGTGTATTATAATTTAGAAACGCTATTGTGGACCCCTATACACAGTGTATTATAATTTAGAAACGCTATTGTGGACCCCTATACACAGTGTATTATAATTTAGAAACGCTATTGTGGACCCCTATACACAGTGTATTATAATTTAGAAACGCTATTGTGGACCTCTATCCAAAGTGTATTATAATTTAGAAACGCTATTGTGGACCTCTATCCACAGTGTATTATAATTTAGAAACGCTATTGTAGACCTCTATACACAGTGTATTATAATTTAGAAACGCTATTGTGGACCTCTATCCACAGTGTATTATAATTTAGAAAGACTATTGTAGAGCCCTATACACAGTGTATTATAATTTATAAACGCTATTGTGGACCTCTATCCACAGTGTATTATAATTTAGAAACGCTATTGTGGACCTCTATCCACAGTGTATTAATTTATGAAACGCTATTGTGGACCTCTATCCACAGTGTATTATAATTTATAAACGTTATTGTGGACCCCTATCCACAGTGTATTATAATTTATAAACGCTATTGTGGACCCCTATCCACAGTGTATTATAATTTATAAACGCTATAGTGGACCCCTATCCACAGTGTATTATAATTTAGAAACGCTATTGTGGACCCCTATCCACAGTGTATTATAATTTAGAAACGCTATTGTGGACCCCTATCCACAGTGTATTATAATTTAGAAACGCTATTGTGGACCCCTATCCACAGTGTATTATAATTTAGAAACGCTATTGTCGACCCCTATACACAGTGTATTATAATTTAGAAACGCTATAGTGGACCCCTATCCACAGTGTATTATAATTTAGAAACGCTATAGTGGACCCCTATACACATTGTATTATAATTTAGAAACGCTATAGTGGACCCCTATCCACAGTGTATTATAATTTAGAAACGCTATAGTGGACCCCTATCCACAGTGTATTATAATTTAGAAACGCTATTGTGGACCCCTATCCACAGTGTATTATAATTTAGAAACGCTATTGTGGACCCCTATCCACAGTGTATTATAATTTAGAAACGCTATTGTCGACCCCTATACACAGTGTATTATAATTTAGAAACGCTATAGTGGACCCCTATCCACAGTGTATTTTAATTTAGAAACGCTATTGTGGACCCCTATCCACAGTGTATTATAATTTATAAACGCTATAGTGGACCCCTATCCACAGTGTATTATAATTTATAAACGCTATTGTGGACCCCTATCCACAGTGTATTATAATTTATAAACGCTATAGTGGACCCCTATCCACAGTGTATTATAATTTATAAACGCTATAGTGGACCCCTATCCACAGTGTATTATAATTTAGAAACGCTATTGTGGACCCCTATCCACAGTGTATTATAATTTAGAAACGCTATTGTGGACCCCTATCCACAGTGTATTATAATTTAGAAACGCTATTGTCGACCCCTATACACAGTGTATTATAATTTAGAAACGCTATTGTGGACCTCTATCCACAGTGTATTATAATTTAGAAACGCTATTGTGGACCCCTATCCACAGTGTATTATAATTTAGAAACGCTATTGTGGACCCCTATACACAGTGTATTATAATTTAGAAACGCTATAGTGGACCCCTATCCACAGTGTATTATAATTTAGAAACGCTATTGTGGACCCCTATACACAGTGTATTATAATTTAGAAACGCTATTGTGGACCCCTATCCACAGTGTATTATAATTTAGAAACGCTATTGTGGACCCCTATACACAGTGTATTATAATTTAGAAACGCTATTGTGGACCCCTATCCACAGTGTATTATAATTTAGAAACGCTATTGTGGACCCCTATACACAGTGTATTATAATTTAGAAACGCTATTGTGGACCTCTATCCAAAGTGTATTATAATTTAGAAACGCTATTGTGGACCTCTATCCACAGTGTATTATAATTTAGAAACGCTATTGTAGACCTCTATACACAGTGTATTATAATTTAGAAACGCTATTGTGGACCTCTATCCACAGTGTATTATAATTTAGAAAGACTATTGTAGAGCCCTATACACAGTGTATTATAATTTATAAACGCTATTGTGGACCTCTATCCACAGTGTATTATAATTTAGAAACGCTATTGTGGACCTCTATCCACAGTGTATTCATTTATTAAACGCTATTGTGGACCCCTATCCACAGTGTATTATCATTTAGAAACGCTATTGTGGACCTCTATCCACAGTGTATTATAATTTAGAAACGCTATTGTGGACCTCTATCCACAGTGTATTATAATTTAGAAACACTATTGTAGACCCCTATACACAGTGTATTATAATTTATAAACGCTATTGTGGAATGTGGACCTCTATCCACAGTGTATTATAATTTAGAAACACTATTGTAGACCCCTATACACAGTGTATTATAATTTATAAACGCTATTGTGGACCTCTATCCACAGTGTATTATCATTTAGAAACGCTATTGTGGACCTCTATCCACAGTGTATTAATTTATTAAACACTATTGTGGACCTCTATCCGCAGTGTATTAATTTATTAAACGCTATTGTGGACCTCTATCCACAGTGTATTATCATTTAGAAACGCTATTGTGGACCCCTATCCACAGTGTATTATCATTTAGAAACGCTATTGTGGACCCCTATCCACAGTGTATTATAATTTAGAAACGCTATTGTGGACCTCTATCCACAGTGTATTATAATTTAGAAACGCTATAGTGGACCCCTATCCACAGTGTATTATAATTTAGAAACGCTATTTTGGACCTCTATCCACAGTGTATTATAATTTAGAAACGCTATTGTGGACCCCTATCCACAGTGTATTATAATTTAGAAACACTATTGTGGACCCCTATCCACAGTGTATTATAATTTAGAAACGCTATTGTGGACCCCTATCCACAGTGTATTATAATTTAGAAACGCTATTGTGGACCCCTATCCACAGTGTATTATAATTTAGAAACGCTATTGTGGACCCCTATCCACAGTGTATTATAATTTAGAAATGCTATTGTGGACCCCTATCCACAGTGTATTATAATTTAGAAACGCTATTATGGACCCCTATCCACAGTGTATTATAATTTATAAACGCTATTGTGGACCCCTATACACTGTATTATAATTTAGAAACGCTATTGTGGACCCCTATCCACAGTGTATTATAATTTAGAAACGCTATTGTGGACCCCTATCCACAGTGTATTATAATTTAGAAACGCTATTGTGGACCTCTATCCACAGTGTATTATAATTTAGAAACGCTATTGTGGACCCCTATCCACAGTGTATTATAATTTAGAAACGCTATTGTGGACCTCTATCCACAGTGTATTATAATTTAGAAACGCTATTGTGGACCTCTATCCACAGTGTATTATAATTTAGAAACGCTATTGTGGACCTCTATCCACAGTGTATTATAATTTAGAAACGCTATTGTGGACCTATCCACAGTGTATTATAATTTAGAAACGCTATTGTGGACCCCTATCCACAGTGTATTATAATTTAGAAACGCTATTGTGGACCTCTATCCACAGTGTATTATAATTTAGAAACGCTATTGTGGACCTCTATCCACAGTGTATTATAATTTAGAAACGCTATAGTGGACCCCTATCCACAGTGTATTATAATTTAGAAACGCTATTGTCGACCCCTATACACAGTGTATTATAATTTAGAAACGCTATAGTGGACCCCTATCCACAGTGTATTATAATTTATAAACGCTATAGTGGACCCCTATCCACAGTGTATTATAATTTATAAACGCTATTGTGGACCCCTATCCACAGTGTATTATAATTTATAAACGCTATAGTGGACCCCTATCCACAGTGTATTATAATTTATAAACGCTATAGTGGACCCCTATCCACAGTGTATTATAATTTAGAAACGCTATTGTGGACCCCTATCCACAGTGTATTATAATTTAGAAACGCTATTGTGGACCCCTATCCACAGTGTATTATAATTTAGAAACGCTATTGTGGACCCCTATACACAGTGTATTATAATTTAGAAACGCTATTGTGGACCTCTATCCACAGTGTATTATAATTTAGAAACGCTATTGTGGACCCCTATCCACAGTGTATTATAATTTAGAAACGCTATTGTGGACCCCTTTCCACAGTGTATTATAATTTATAAACGCTATTTTGGACCCCTATCCACAGTGTATTATAATTTATAAACACTATTGTGGATCCCTATACACAGTGTATTATAATTTATAAACGCTATTTTGGACCCCTATCCACAGTGTATTATAATTTAGAAACGCTATTGTGGACCTCTATACACAGTGTATTATAATTTATGAAACGCTATTGTGGACCTCTATACACAGTGTATTATAATTTATGAAACGCTATTATGGACCCCTATACACAGTGAATTATAATTTATGAAACGCTATTGTGGACCCCTATCCACAGTGTATTATAATTTATGTTGCTCAGTTATAGCATGGTGACATTTACGATATATTACCCAGAGGACATCAGTGATTACCGGTTTTACGCTATATTACCCAGAGGACATCAGTGATTACCGGTTTTCATACAGAATGAGACATGCATTATTTATGTCCCTGACAAGATAAAAGGCAAATTACTGCTGTTATGTACATAGTGCACACAAGTTTATGATTATTAAAACACAAGGGTTTTTGCAATACAAGCAAAGAGGAGAAATGTGTGGATCTGGGTGTATTTGTGTGTTTGCGTGAGCATGTGTGGAACTACAAAGAAGAGACTGAACTAAAAAATTTATAAATAAATGTATTAGAAATGGACTAGCGTACAGGACCACAGAGCCGTCTGTGCGTTTAAACCCCCCGTGCAAGAAATTCATTGGTCCAGGGATTGAGGGGTTTATTTTTTGTCAAGCTCTACCTCATTTCAAAGCCTTTCTCCCTCGCCAGTCACCTAGGAAACCTCTCTAACGCACACTGCCTTTCTGCCAAGCTCCGTCACCATGACAATAGCTAAGAATCCCACTGCATAGGAGCTCAAATATCTGTACTAGTTGATTTACATTCTGTTCAGTTCCCCTGAATAAACATAATCTAAATCCCAATGTGTTTACAGGCAAATAAACAGTAATGCCCTCAAATCAAGACAAGCTACTGCAGAACTGGCCCAAAATAAATAAATAATATGCATGTTTAGCAATTACATCCAATTATGTCTGTTGAGGGAATTATTATTATTATTATCATCTTGTAATAGAGGTGCCATATAAGGTTCAGAACAATCCCATGACCAGGCTAGGGTGCACTCTCCACGTGCGCACAGTGCGGGTTATGTGTTCTTCTTTCTGAGCCTTGACCCCGTACCCTTTGTTTTTGCCCTGGCAGACTCCAGACAGGAGCCTCGGGGGACCCTCAGCGTACCCATAGACATCAGTAGCCCCATTACGTCCGATGAAGAGTACCTCAGTCCCATGGAGGAAGGCATGGATTTTGGGGGACCAGCCTATCGCGGGCCTGAGCCTCGAAAAATCGTGGACACGCGATTCAAGGAACCGCCTTCTTTCCAGGTGGAGTGAATTTCCATCTGTCTCTCTTCCACAATTCTGTTTTGCCATATTATGCCAGTGCTCTGAGAATATATGCCATTTCATATATTTATGTTTAAGTATTGTTGGGCTTCTGTGGCTGGTGGGTCTTATCAAATGTGAATAAATTATTTGTCAGTTCAGTATTATGGAACATTAACTTGGCTATGTTGTAACCAACTTGATTTTCTAAGGGAAGACGTTATTACATGGCTGGTTATACATGAAGCAATTCACCTACATAGATACTGTGGCTAACATGAGCCTATGAATGTACTGGGTCAAGAGTGAATGTATCATGGCCGCTGTAGTTAGGAGAGTGCTGTATCCTTCTTGGTAGTATACTGTACATAGGTTAAATGCTGTTGTCTAAAAAAGGAAACAAATGTCTTGTGTTTCAGCCATGTTAGTTAGGTTCATTGAAGTCTATGTTGTGATTACTGTATTATAACATTGAGGAGGGAATGTTTAATCATGTATATGCACCAATGTGTCAATAAAGCAAAAGGCCAAAGGTCAAATGAAGAAAATCTTAGAAAGAATAAGAAATTTTCCAGCTGTAGTTTGTGCTATTTATATCTGGAATGAAGTGTAGAATATGGTTTAAAGTGGAAGATAACGGTTATTATATGCAGTGAAACGTTACGCTAAAACCACCCCTTCATGATGTCCTCTTCTGGTTTCCACAGTTGGCTCTTAGTGACCAGGTTGTAACTGAGGAACAGGAAGTCGTCATGGCGGTGCGAATGCATGGTCAGCCTAAGCCCATGATTTATTGGTAAGATGCTCCTCCAAATTCAGATCAATACTTTCTCACTGCGCGTTCTCACTTCTCTCTCCTCTTTATGAAAACAACTGCATTTTTTCCAATGTTGTTTTCTATATTGTCGTAGAACTGCTTTAAAATACCAGTTAGATTACTTAATTACTAAATTACTTAATACCCAGTAATACACTTACTTAAGCTGAGGTTACTAATGGAGAGCTGCACAGGGACGAAATTCTGCCCCCGTCAACCGACCCAATCACCATCCACCCCATCCCCCATTACCCAATCACCACCCACCCCATCCCCTATTACCCAATCACCACCCACCCCATCCCCTATTACCCAATCACCACCCACCCCATCCCCTATTACCCAATCACCATCCACCCCATCCCCTATTACCCAATCACCATCCCCACCCCATCCCGTATTACCCAATCACCATCCACCCCATCCCCTATTACCCAATCACCATCCACCCCATTACCCAATCACCATCCACCCCATCCCCTATTACTAATAAAATAAGATATTTTATTAAATCTCTAAAACTGGAGGAATACTTGATGCAAGGGGAAATAAAAATAATGATGTAAATAATATCTAAGAAGGGAGATCTTACTGATCCAGGAAACTGTCCAAGGCCTATTAGTTTGACATACATTTCATGCAACATTTTATTCTATTCATCTGTAACTGAAGAAGCTACATGATGCTTTGATTCAAACTGGGTGCATAGCACTAAATGAATCAGTTGGGATTCAAGCTGGGTGCATAACACTGAATGAATCAGTGGAGATTCAAGCTGGGTGCATAACACTGAATGAATCAGTGGGGATCCAAACTGGGTGCATAGCACTGAATGAGTCAGTGGGGATTCAAACTGGGTGCATAACACTGAATGAATCAGTGGGGATTCAAGCTGGGTGCATAACACTGAATGAATCAGTGGGGATTCAAGCTGGGTGCATAACACTGAATGAATCAGTGGGGATTCAAACTGGGTGCATAACACTGAATGAATCAGTGGGGATTCAAGCTGGGTGCATAACACTGAATGAATCAGTTGGGATTCAAGCTGGGTGCATAACACTGAATGAATCAGTGGAGATTCAAGCTGGGTGCATAGCACTGAATGAATCAGTGGGGATTCAAACTGGGTGCATAACACTGAATGAATCAGTGGGGATTCAAGCTGGGTGCATAACACTGAATGAATCAGTTGGGATTCAAGCTGGGTGCATAACACTGAATGAATCAGTGGAGATTCAAGCTGGGTGCATAACACTGAATGAATCAGTTGGGATTCAAGCTGGGTGCATAACACTGAATGAATCAGTGGAGATTCAAGCTGGGTGCATAGCACTGAATGAATCAGTGGGGATCCAAGCTGGGTGCATAGCACTGAATGAATCAGTGGGGATTCAAGCTGGGTGCATAACACTGAATGAATCAGTTGGGATTCAAGCTGGGTGCATAACACTGAATGAATCAGTGGAGATTCAAGCTGGGTGCATAACACTGAATGAATCAGTTGGGATTCAAGCTGGGTGCATAACACTGAATGAATCAGTGGAGATTCAAGCTGGGTGCATAGCACTGAATGAATCAGTGGGGATCCAAGCTGGGTGCATAACACTGAATGAATCAGTGGGGATCCAAGCTGGGTGCATAACACTGAATGAATCAGTGGGGATCCAAGCTGGGTGCATAGCACTGAATGAATCAGTGGGGATTCAAACTGGGTGCATAGCACTGAATGAATCAGTGGGAATTCAATGTCTGTGAGAGGGTTCATAATTGGCTGAAGAGAGAATATGGAGTTAGAAATAGAGTGATCATGTGATCAAGGTGTTGTGAGAGGTGCTTGGACTTCCGCTCTTCCTTATTTACAGAAATGCCTCCCAGTAATGAATGAAAGATGACAAACAGTTTGGGAGACATAATTTGACAGTATGTAAATGTAATATAGAGCCTTCTATAGGAACAAAGACACTATATTTACAACAGAATAGTTGGCCTGCTTAGACCTGAGAAACCAGGTGAATTAACTTTATCAATTAAGTTCTGAGTAACAATGGAAACCAGCAGATTGATAAAGAGAACTTTGGTGTCATTTAGATTATTTATAGTGCTGGGAGCTCCAGAATGCTAGTGTGTGTGTGTGTGTGCGTGCATGCGTGCATGTATGAATGTGTGTGTGTGTGAGATGTTCTTATCCAAAATGAATATAACATTTAGGCATTTAGCAGATGCTTACATGCGCTAACATAAACTCTCTGCTCTGCCAGGCTGAGGGACAGAGCCACAATAAAGACGGGCAGCCGACACATCGTGCGCGAAACAGAGGACGGAACCTTTGAGATGAAGATCAGATCGGCGCAGAGGTCCGACATGGGCGTGTACATCTGTAAGATCATCAATGAGTACGGATCAAAGCAATGTGAATGCAAGCTAGAGGTCAAAGGTAAGGGCTGATTCACTGTACCAGGGGGACCCTAAACATTCTGTGCTCAGGAAGACTCATTTAATACATTTACTGTGGTCTATGTCTTATGAAAATGTAGCCTAATGTATGTTCAGGTATGCAATTTAAAAAAAAACATATGTCAAAACAACCGCGTGTTCTCTATAAATACCTCATGTTTATCTTGTCAGGTGGGGTAATACGTGTTTATACCCCATGTTTATCTTGTCAGGTGGGGTAATACATGTTGGTAATGTCTTCATTGGCTGCAAGTTGACCGATCATTTTAGTGCATTTTCTTTTGAAGGTCAAATTGTGTTATATGTGTTCGGTCCCCCTTGACTTGAGCAGTCAAACATGCTTTGAGGCATTATCATTACCCTGGTAGTGTTGTGTGGTCTGATTTATCATTACCCTGGTAGTGTTGTGTGGTCTGATTTATCATTACCCTGGTAGTGTTGTGTGGTCTGATTTATCATTACCCTGGTAGTGTTGTGTGGTCTGATTTATCATTACCCTGGTAGTGTTGTGTGGTCTGATTTATCATTACCCTGGTAGTGTTGTGTGGTCTGATTTATCATTACCCTGGTAGTGTTGTGTGGTCTGATTTATCATTACCCTGGTAGTGTTGTGTGGTCTGATTTATCATTACCCTGGTAGTGTTGTGTGGTCTGATTTATCATTACCCTGGTAGTGTTGTGTGGTCTGATTTATCATTACCCTGGTAGTGTTGTGTGGTCTGATTTATCATTACCCTGGTAGTGTTGTGTGGTCTGATTTATCATTACCCTGGTAGTGTTGTGTGGTCTGATTTATCATTACCCTGGTAGTGTTGTGTGGTCTGATTTATCATTACCCTGGTAGTGTTGTGTGGTCTGATTTATCATTACCCTGGTAGTGTTGTGTGGTCTGATTTATCATTACCCTGGTAGTGTTGTGTGGTCTGATACCGCTGGAGTCTTGTTCAGTCAGTCACTACTTGACTTCGGCAGTAACAGGGAAAATATCTCTGATCGTAGCCTTTGCTTGATTCTTTTCTTTGTGGGAACTCGAGAGAGACGGATGTTTATGAGTACGTAGACCCTCCTGGGGTTTTGTATTAGGTAACACTAGAGATAAGAGGGTGATTGACACATTATACGCTTCTGGTTTAATTTGTGAGTTACTGCAGATGAGAGAGTCATTTATGTATATTTAAAGGGATGTGAGAGAGAGAGAGAGCGAGAGAGAGAGCGAGAGAGAGAGAGAGAGAGAGAGAGAGAGCGAGAGAGAGAGAGCGAGAGAGAGAGCGAGAGAAAGAGAGAGCAAGAGAGAGCGAGAGAAAGAGAGCGAGAGAGAGAGCGAGAGAGAGAGAGAGCAAGAGAGAGCGAGAGCGAGAGCGAGAGAGAGCGAGAGAAAGAGAGAGTGAGAGAGTGAGAGAGAGAGAGAGAGAGAGAGAGAGAGCGAGAGAGAGAGAGAGAAAGAGAGAGCGAGAGCGAGAGCGAGAGAGAGCGAGAGAAAGAGAGAGTGAGAGAGAGAGAGAGCGAGAGAGAGAGAGAGCGAGAGAGAGCGAGAGCGAGAGAGAGCGAGAGAAAGAGAGAGTGAGAGAGTGAGAGAGTGAGAGAGTGAGAGAGAGAGAGAGAGAGAGAGAGAGAGAGAGAGAGAGAGAGAGGATGAGAAATGTTAGATACCCCTTAGGCATTTTTTCCCATGTGACCGTCTATGTAATTTCTGGTGGTTTGATTGTTTATCAGTCATGACCAAAAATAATTGGTTTCCACAATGTATGAATCATAATTGCATTGTCACTTGGTAACGTTATCAGAACGATTGAGAAATGAATCGTAATAATATTACTAATATTATTGCCCATTTATTTAGTTATCCAAATCCTTGAATAATGCAAGCGTTATGTCTATTGAAGGCTATTTTATAACAGATTTTTTCTGTTCTTTCTCTGGTATGAAAAGCTGTATATTTGGATAACTTGTGCAAACATAAGTTATGTTTCGTTGTGAAAATATTTCCCTGCTAGGATTTCTGCTGATTTTGGACTTTGAAATAGGCTAGAGGCATACTGTCCGGTGGTCGACTTGGCACACAGCAGGGTCCGGAAATTGGACGGTGGGATGAGGATTGTTTTAGGAGGGCTAACAGCTATAAACATAACACAAAATACTTATTTCTATAGTCTATTTGGATTAGTGAGTAACTAAAGAATAAGTACTAGTAACTGTAGAATAGTTACTCGTAAATCTTGAGGAATAAATGTTTAAACGGCTTGCCGATTGATGTCTTTAGTGTGGTGTGGTCCTCGTTAATATTTAGCAGCCAATTTGCATGCCACGTAGATATCACGTTGTGAATGTTACTAGTACTTACTGGGTTGGGGATATCTTTCTGAATAGTTACTAGTAACTAAAATATAAGTACTAATATCTAAAAGCATTGTACGAGTAAAAATGGAATAGTTACTAGTAAAACTGAAATAGATACTAGTAACTATTGGAATAGTTACTAGTAACTAAAGAATAAGTACTAGTAACTTTAGAATAGTTACTAGTAAATCTTGAGGAATACATGTTAAAACGGCTTGCCATGAGTGTGTGTGCGTGTGTGTGTGTGTTTGTGCATGCGTGTGTGTGTGTGTGTATGTGAACTGCTGAAATATGTATGAGCCTGTTTCAGAGCTGAACTTCACCTGGCATCATTGCTCTCAGTGGCTTTCATGCAGCATCGAAGATCTTATTCTGAGACCACATGTTTCACTTCTATAAAAGTGTCCATTTACATATTTATACACAGGTAAATGATGACAAAAAATAACATTAGTGGCGAAAAGTGTATTCTGGAGATGGGACATATCACAAATATTTTGAGATTAAATGTAGGCATTTTTTTCTGACAAACTGAGAAACACAAATGGCTCTGTTTGTACAGCATCATTCATAGGGCCTGATCCGTATTGATAAATCTGATAGCTTCAGTTGAAATGTCTCATGTTTGATCATATGGCCGTTTTATAAGACCTGGGATGTTTTTAAACGTGTCCCTCACATAATTAGTCAAGGTCTACATTGGAGTACACGAGGATTATACAAGATTATGGCTGTTTATCTTCTGATTCGGGGAATTAAAATATGACTAATGTGGCCATTTGGCTCTGGAGCTCAGGATATTTACAGAGCAAGTCTGTAACGGCTGTGCCTGGTTTCATGACAGAAGCTGATGGACTGGCTTTCCAGACTCAGAGCCGCTTCCTTTGGTAAAGTTATCCCACAGACTGTAAACTAGGAATGATCTCTCTCCCTCGTCACTGAAGTCCACCCTGTGGCAGGCGGAGGTGGGGACGGGCTCCCCCTTGAACCTGGTTTCTCGCCTTTTCGTCTTTTCGTTTATTTCTCCCGGGAAGGTTCTCGTTGCCATCGTCGTCCGAGGCTTGCATGGGGTTTTAGGCCAGAGAATTCTGTGAAGCGTCTAGTGACGAATTGAATTACATTACATTACATTCATTTAGCAGATGAATGCTTATCCAGACCGATTTCCAGTGTAGGAGAAACATACTGTAAGTGCTTTCACCTGATTATGCACTCGGCTCAATGTGTGCACTAGTGTCAGATCTGGCTAACAACATTGTGTACAACATTATGCACCAGACTAATGAGTAAAGATTAATCAGCAACAAAGGACTGTTAACTATGCTAACTAAGAACCAAAGCACAATGGGCCTCATTTATATAAATCAGACTTGATCGTGCATTCACATCATTATGATTGCCATACTCACACACCCATCTATATTTGGCAATGCCACCTCCTTTAAAACACAATGCCAACGTGGTTTTCTCCAGGCAACAGGAAAGCAAATTATTTTTCTGTGAGGGTAAACTTAAATACTTATGAATGAAGAAGAAAATAAATGTGTGCTTATTGTGAGCGTTAGTAGTGGTGTGCAGCCTAGCTCAAAGGCCGCTATGTGGCCGAGGATAACCAGGGTTAAAATGCTTGCTCTGAATTGCAAATTACAGCTGTAAAAAGAAAATAAGCATTCACGAAAAAGGTTCTGCCGGACGGGACAGGAAATGGCATCCCAGACCTCTCGTCTGCACAAGAGAGGGTGGGGATATAATTTGGAAAGTGTGGAAATAATTTGGAAAGAGTGATAGAAAACGTGTCTGTGACTTGATTCGTCAAGATTTCATCACGCTGATTGAGACGTTCGTTAGGTCTTCTAGGCTAATAAAACTAGATCTGATTTATAGAAAGAATATGAAAACAGTTTTGCAACTTGCATACAACATGACTGGTGATGCGTAATAATAAATACAATATAGGCTATTCCTGACGTAATCATTTTAACCGGCTTCTAGTTCATTCCATTTAGGCTGCACAATAGCGATTAAACTAATAGTGATTCAAAATCAACTTCTTCAGATACTATTTTTGGCAACTAGGCTACACAATGTACGTCTACAGCCACAACGCATAGGTCAAGTGCATTTTAAAGTATTGCCCAGATGCATTAATGCTTTTAATATTATATTATATTTAAAAATAACTGCTTTTTATATTTGCATAAATGGAATGACTTGGAAATGCCATTTGTATGATCAGCTACATACTACATAAGGCAAACTCTGATTTTAAAGCTCACATAACCTGTTTTTCAAAGAGCACCTTTTTCTTTATCACCTGTTGCTCTGAACAAAATAAGTTTGTTTTCATTATAGGCTGCACAACTATTCCCTCGCTGTTCAGTGCATGCAGTGTCGCTGCCTCACCGCTGGGACAAGCATACGCGAGGTTGAGAGCTGTCGTGAGATTTTATCGTACCGTAGGCTACACCCATGTTCATTTTGATAAATCCGGAAATTTCCCAAGAAATGGCCGTACGCTCACTTTACGATCAAATTTGAACATACGCCTGAATGATAAATGAGGCCCAATGTCTGAATCTATACAAATCTATACAACTAAAATCTAGTGCAGCGTACGACCATTTTATAATACAACGGGGGTGTCCAAACTTATCTGAAAAGGGCCTATATAGGTGCATGTTTTTTTTTTTAGCCCAACGCTACGATGCTTGACTCAACTAATCAACTAATCATGGTCTTCAATTCTGGGCTAAAACAAAAACCTGCACCCACATCGGCCCTTTCTGGATACTATTGGACGCCACTGCTATAAAAACATAACCTAAAATCATAGAAATACTTATGTACATAACTTTAGTACTAAAGGCCAGAGTGCTACATGGTTGGGATGGGAGGGGATATGAGAGGCGTGCCGATTGGTGGAATTGGCTGCACTAATCAATGTGCTTTGATTTGATTGGCAGCGGCTCCCTCAGAGGTGGTGTTGGTGACTCAGCAGGTAAGTGACGTGACAGTGAGGGCGGGGGAGACGGCCCTGTTCGAGTGTCACATGACCGGCCCCCAGGATGTGGACGTGGACTGGCTGTCGGACGGGAAGCTTATCCAGCCGGCGCTGCTCAACTGCAAGATGCACTTTGACGGGAGACGGTGCCGGCTGCTCTTGAACTCGGTGCACGAGGACGACAGCGGGACGTACACCTGCAAGCTGAGCACGGCCAAAGGTGAGCCCGGCCCACAGCCCCACCCACAGCCCTGCCCACAGCCCCGCTGCCCCACCCACAGCCCCGCTGTATTTCAGAAAGGGAAGGCAGGACTTAAGAAGGGCCTCAACTTTATTTTACCTGAGAATGTGGTCTATAGGAAACATTTAACCTGTATTTCAGTCCTTATCCTCAAGGGGTCACTGCAGGCACTCAAATTTAAGCAGTCAGTGTTAAGTAATCAATGAAACGCAAGGAAGTCTTAACATTTAACATAAAATTTCTCACCCTCTACGAGTACGACACAACCCTGCCATAATTGAAATGAAAATTAAAAACTACATTTGCATTAGCAGTTTCTTATTGTAGTCGCATGATCCATGACAAAAAGGAAATGATAATTCAATTTGCCATTTAACATATCGTTTGCATGCTTTGCGGCACAAGAGTGACATAATTCAAATGCAATGGCACTGCATCCGTTTACATTATCATTTCCGCGTGGTCACGCAAAAACCCTGCCAAAACTCCCAACTGAACATGCAAACTGTTGTCTGTGATTTCTAAATGTTTATTTAAAAACTGAATTGTCACCCACCAAAAGCATTAGTCCATGTCACGCCCGACATATTGCTATGTTTACTTTAGCGATTAGAGTTTTAGAATTTGAGCTAGGTCATTGGAAAAAAAAGTCTCAATCTAAATGTTAATTCTACTATGTGCTTAATAGAGACAGAGCGCAAATAGGCCCCGCCCACCCCGTGGGGGAAAACACATCCCGCTATCGCCGTCCATTTGACTTGACGTGCCGGTGCCTTCTTGTCATTTTGATCTGTTAGCTAACAGCATAAAAATGCCTAAAACTTGTTGTTTGGTGGGATGCACTACAAACAAGGTAAAAAACCCAGCATTGCAGTTTTATACAATTCCGAACCGCCAAACGGAGCCCATAAGACGAGAAAAGTGGATCCGAGCAATAAGACGTGAGGCGTCGGCGGAGATGTGCGGCAGGCTTTTTTTCACAGGTAGCCTAAGTTAAGTCAAATAAGTTATCCAATTGTCAATTTACGGCTAACTATATTGCTGTAAGTAACATTTTGACCATATGCAAATTGTTTGTAGTGGAATGTGGATAAATCGGAGTGCTATAACGTTACAGTTTAGCCTATTATATTTGCAAGTGCAAAATATTATCATCCACTCACAAAAAAGTTGTGGGCATCATCGTTGTATGTGTATTTCTGGCAGCAGAGTGATGGTTAAAGGCTTGTTTAATACATCAGACCCTTGATGACTTAGAGCCACTTAGCCAACCATGTGTTCTATATTGTTCCAGTGTAATTTACAGCTAAATCTTGTCTCACCCCCCAATTCCCATAGAGATCCATTCAAATGCAGAGCTGTTATAGTATCGCTTGTAAGAGTACCAGCAAATAAGATATCAAGAGCCTTTTGATGTTGTTGGGTCACAGACATCATAAAGTCATGGCATGCAAAGGATATGCAACCAACTATAAAAAATATGGCTTTTCTACCACATTTAATTTAGCGTGTTCAATACTTTTTTCCTGTGTCATTTCACTTTATTGCACATAACTTTTTTAAAGAATTGGAACGTTACAATTTCTTTAGCTGTGTAGTTTTATTGAGTTAATACCAATGTCTGGTCAAAATATCATGTGAATAGCTACATTGGAAATATGTTTGATAATAAAATTGTTGACGTGTCCAATACTTATTTCCCCCATTGTATGTAACTTCTTTTTCATTCCATGGGATAATTTCTCCAAGACGTGCAAGGAATGGACTTTGAGGGAGTCCAACAATATTGCATTTGTCAATATACCTTTTCCTCTCTGGAAGACACAGGGTACCAAAATAGTTATTTGACATGCTGAAATGTGGTGTTCTTCACACTGACCTGAAAATAAATGTTCTAGATCAGTGGTTCTTAGCGAGCTTCCCGTTGGTGACAGACTGTTTCATGCGGATTGTTTTCCCCCACGGTGGGCATGGTTTTCAGAGTATGACGCGTGGCGCTCTGTCTCTATTGTATGAAAACGACATTAAAAAACGAGGGTATGAAAACAAGGGTAACCAAGCCCAGAGTTTTAGCTAGACCACGCCTCTTTTGTTATTTCAAAAAATGCATCCAGTGACAGAAAAATAGGGGCTGGACTATGACTGGCTACCACGCCCCTTCCATATGCTGCCCTCGCTCAGATTAAATATTTGACGTATAAGTTGTCCTCCTTTAATAATTTTATTTCCCCATTCCTAGTTCTGTCATGGAGGACCCGTTAATTATTGCTGTGTTGGGATTTCCCAAATAATACGATTGGTATAATTGAACAAACAGTGTTTTTAAAAAATAGCACATACTTACACCTATAATGTCTCTTCGTTTGTCTATGCACAACAATTTTCTTTTAAAAAGCATAATTTTAAGACCCCTGTAGCCTACAATAATTTAATATTTCCCATCTAGCGTCACTGAAGCGGGACAACAAATTGAACGAGACAGAGTAGCCGGCTAACCTGAAGCAGATCGAATGAACTGCTCTTCCGAACTCGAACATCTGCTACTGTGGTCAAAAAGAACGACAAATCACTGCAGTCGGTCTGTAAATTCGCACATTGAGCTTACATCGCCTAGACTACAAGTTGACTGCAGGATTAATGTATAAAATCAAGTAACTGGTATTTATTAATGTAAACTTATATGTTTTTATTGGTGAATGCAAGTTTAGTGGGGCGGGCACTAGCTACTACGAATACTGAGTAGACCTAGGCTATTACGGATCAAACTGACGGATTACGGATCAAACTGAATGTTCAAACCTTTGTATTGAACATTCGAGATTGGGACTACAGTCAATCACTAGCATTTTGGTGTGGCCAAATAATACATAACTTTTTAATTTATTGTTCATATAAAAAGACGCATTTATTTTTTGTTATACCTGTAATACATAACTTATCAACTAAAATAAGTAGTTTTATTGCTTGGTTACCCTTTAACAAATCTTTCCCATATGTGTATTATGTCGAGATATGATGAGATGAGTTGCAACCAAAACCAAACAGCTGTCACATCCCAGCAGTAGTCTGGAAGGGGTTTGAGTTTTTCAATGCATAAAAATGATCACAAAACTGAACTACAAAATATTTGGTTATGAGGTTATGAGGGAATGTGCGTGAAAGTTTTTCATGTGGGGCATTTTAACAGCCAAATGTTTTGTCACGTTTGGCCACATCTGTTTTTATCATTTTACTACGCAAGCCAGAGTGGTGAAGGAAAACTGCTTCCTGTCCATTTTATACTCTTAAAGACCCAACATTTCATTTGTGTCAAAGAATTTAAATGCTTAAATTTTTATTCTGCCAGCTCTCAAGAGGATATGTATTATTCTGTTCTATTCATGGAAGCACATTGCGTTTAACTCAGACCTCAGTATATAAATAGCCGTGCTGTGGCTGGGAGATTTTAAATTTCATCTTCCTCTGTTTCAGAGGAGCTGACCTCCAGCGCCAGCCTCAAGGTCACTCCTTCGATACAGCCGCTCTTTACCCGTAAGCTGGACGTCCTAGAAGTGATCGAGGGGCGCACTGCCCGTTTCGATTGCAAGGTCAGTGGGACGCCACCTCCCAGGGTCAGCTGGAGCCATTTTGGTAAGAGTTGCGTTCCAGAATCGTTTAAATAACGTTCAAATGATGATTTATGAAATCTTTCTTGTGTAACAATACGATGCAGTTCTCACTATAGGATCCTCATGTTTGTTCTGCTGCGTTTCTGTAACGTGTTTTTTAAGTTTCTTTTGAGTGAAATAAAGCTTTTTTTAAAGCCGTGCTCAGAAGCAAAGACTGCGTAAAGTTAATATTAGGACTTCCCACGATGCCACGCTCTGGCTCTTTATGTGAAACGAGCGCACGCGTTCAAACGCAGGCGTTCACCTGACCGCACCCTCTGTCCCTTCCAGAGCACACGCTCGTCGACAGCGAGAATGTTCGGATTCTGAAGGAGGGTGGTCGCCACTCCCTTGTCATCGTGCACGTGACCAATGAGAACGAGGGCTTCTACACGGTGACGGCCCGCAACGCGCACGGGGAGGCAGAGTGCGCCGCCGAACTCTACGTCCAGGAGCCTCGACCCGCCATCTCCTCCCAGATGTAGGGACAGACGCTTTAATCTGCTCGCCATCGAAGGCTCAAATGCTCCATTTCTGTTCAATTCTTCTCCGCATCTTTCTTTTTTTGTGGTTTTTACCTTGAGATGTCCTTGCGCACTGTCGTGGCTCATTTATAATTGGCTTGTGAGAGACTGTCGACTTTCTGAAACAGCCCCAAAAATGCATATTCACCCTTACGAGAAGAGAACATACTGCAATATGTTGTAATTCTGTGCCACTTTTCTTAAATATAATTTCACACCAATGCATTTCACACCAATGCATTTGCAATATCTCAAAGTAGCAATGATTTGTGTGTTTGCCCATTTGTTGTGTAGTGTTCCAAAATCTTTATGACATATTTTATCTCAGTCTATTATCATGTTTCAGCAAAGGTATGAAAATGCAAGCTGACAGTATCGTATCCCGGTGGCAGTGAGACAAGGCAGAGGCAAGCCGAGGCTTTATTAGACCAGACCAAGTTTACAGGACTGTGACGTGATGACGTGTCTTACAGGGCAAAGCTGGAGAAGATGCCCTCTATCCCAGAGGAGCCGGAAATGGGCGACAGCGAGGGGGAGCGCTTCACCATGCCCGACTTTGTGAAGCCGCTGTACGACCTGGACGTGGTGGAGGGAAAGGAGGCGGTGCTTAAGTGCAAGGTGGCCGGCTTTCCGTACCCCACCATCACCTGGTTCCACAACGGCACCAAGATTGACAACACAGACGAGAGAAAAATGACGCAGTGTAAGCGGACGAGCGCCATGGCTCAGCTCCTCCTCCTGCCCTGTCCCCTCCTCCACAACCGGCCCTGCCCTGTCCCCTCCTCCACACCCGGCCCTGCCCTGTCCCCTCCTCCACACCCGGCCCTGCCCTGGCCCTCCTCCACACCCGGCCCTGCCCTGTCCCCTCCTCCACACCCGGCCCTGCCCTGTCCCCTCCTCCTCCCTGGCCCTCCTCCTCCACACCCGGCCCTGCCCTGGCCCCCCTCCTCCCCGTCCCCCCCTCTGACCTGCTGGTTTTACATTTCCACAGCCTTTCAGGTGTCAGGCTGCTGAGGTTAATGTGGTTAAAAGGTTTTGTATCCTATGTGCAGCTGGACTAATGAAAAGGAGGTTAATGTTGAGCTGCATCACATGGCCGGACTTTGGGTTATACATGTTTCAGGAATGAGGTTCTCTGCTCTCCCCTGTACCCTCTCTCCTCCTCCCTATAGACAGGGACATCCACAGTCTGGTCATCCGCTCCGTCTGCCATGCCCACGGGGGCGTGTACAAAAGTGTCATCTCCAACAAGGTGGGGAAGGCCGCCTGCTACGCCCACCTGTATGTGGCAGGTAAGGTGCTACACCTGGGACGTAATGTATAATGCCTTTATAAAATGCCTTTTTGTCTGATTTTAGCCATGTATTTCTCCGCTGTTCTGAAGTACAGACTTATATTAAGAGCCATAATGCTTTTGTGTGAGTCTGTCTGTGTTTACCTGCATTTGTGTTTGTACATACATTATTTGCGTATGTGTACGTGTGTGTGTGTGCGTGTGTGTGTGTGTGTGCAAGTGTGTGTTAGTACATGTGTGTGCGTGTGTATCTGTGTGTACATGTGCATGTGTGTGTGTGTATGTACATGTGCATGCGTGTGTGTGTATGTGTGTTGTTGGTCGATCAGTATAAGCTGTTCTGTCTCCTCTGTGTATGTAGATGTTCTCCCTGATCCTCCGGATGGGGTTCCTGTGATAGAGGGGGTCACAGGGAAGACTGTCACCCTCAGCTGGAGGAAACCCAAGAGGCTGGATCCCTCCTTAGGTACTGACTGTGTTCCTGACTCATTACTCTATCAGTACTGACTGTGTTCATGACTCATTACTCTATCAGTACTGACCATGTTCCTGACTCATTACTCTATAAGTACTGACCGTGTTCCTGACTCATTACTCTATCAGTACTGACCGTGTTCCTGACTCATTACTCTATCAGTACTGACCGTGTTCCTCACTCATTACTCCATCAGTACTGACCGTGTTCCTGACTCATTACTCTATCAGTACTGACCGTGTTCCTCACTCATTACTCCATCAGTACTGACCGTGTTCCTGACTCATTACTCCATCAGTACTGACCGTGTTCCTGACTCATTACTCCATCAGTACTGACCGTGTTCCTGACTCATTACTCTATCAGTACTGACTGTGTTCCTGACTCATTACTCTATCAGTACTGACTGTGTTCATGACTCATTACTCTATCAGTACTGACCGTGTTCATGACTCATTACTCTATCAGTACTGACCGTGTTCCTGACTCATTACTCTATCAGTACTGACCGTGTTCATGACTCATTACTCCATCAGCACTGACTGTGTTCATGACTCATTACTCTATCAGTACTGACCGTGTTCCTGACTCATTACTCTATCAGTACTGACCGTGTTCCTGACTCATTACTCCATCAGCACTGACTGTGTTCATGACTCATTACTCTATCAGTACTGACTGTGTTCATGACTCATTACTCTATCAGTACTGACCGTGTTCCTGACTCATTACTCTATCAGTACTGACCGTGTTCCTCACTCATTACTCTATCAGTACTGACCGTGTTCCTGACTCATTACTCTATCAGTACTGACCGTGTTCCTCACTCATTACTCCATCAGTACTGACCGTGTTCCTGACTCATTACTCCATCAGTACTGACCGTGTTCCTGACTCATTACTCCATCAGTACTGACCGTGTTCCTGACTCATTACTCTATCAGTACTGACTGTGTTCCTGACTCATTACTCTATCAGTACTGACTGTGTTCATGACTCATTACTCTATCAGTACTGACCGTGTTCATGACTCATTACTCTATCAGTACTGACCGTGTTCCTCACTCATTACTCCATCAGCACTGACTGTGTTCATGACTCATTACTCTATCAGTACTGACCGTGTTCCTGACTCATTACTCCATCAGCACTGACCGTGTTCCTGACTCATTACTCTATCAGTACTGACTGTGTTCCTGACTCATGACTCTATCAGTACTGACTGTGTTCCTGACTCATTACTCTATCAGTACTGACCGTGTTCATGACTCATTACTCTATCAGTACTGACTGTGTTCCTGACTCATCACTCTATCAGTACTGACTGTGTTCATGACTCATTACTCTATCAGTACTGACCGTGTTCCTCACTCATTACTCCATCAGTACTGACCGTGTTCCTGACTCATTACTCTATCAGTACTGACTGTGTTCCTGACTCATTACTCCATCAGTACTGACCGTGTTCCTGACTCATTACTCTATTAGTACTGACTGTGTTCCTGACTCATTACTCTATCAGTACTGACTGTGTTCATGACTCATTACTCTATCAGTACTCACTGTGTTCATGACTCATTACTCTATCAGTACTGACCGTGTTCCTCACTCATTACTCTATCAGTACTGACCGTGTTCAGGACTCAGTACTCCATCAGTACTGACCGTGTTCAGGACTCATGACTCATTATTGCTTAGGTATTGACTGTGCCCGTGAGTTAGCGGACAGTCGAGGCAGAATGATTTATGAGTGCTCCTGCTGCTGCAAATTCAGTTTGCAAATATTGTATTTTTCTAAAGACCTCACAGCTTTGCCATGTTTTATTTCAATTTGTCCGTCTCTCTTTCAAAAAGTTAAAGCCCGTTGGGATATGGTGAGACTGCAGGCCTTAATGCTCAACTCTCGTTTTCTGCTCAGATCACATTTTTTAGACTGACTCTTCACCTTCATTTTTGAAAGTGATCCAACAGTAAGTGCCAGTGCAGAATTATGACGACATGAATCTGGCACACGGAGAATGACGTAGAAATCACGTCCAGTTTGGTGGGGAATGCCCAGGCGTACTCCGCACAACTGGAGTACACTGGCCAACTATGAGCCCAAGTGTCAACTGAAAAAAGATGATTTGGGCGTTCTCACAGGTGTGACAGGAGCGGCATTGGAAGTCTCAGAGAGATGTGCACAGATCAGACCTGATAAGATGGAGCTCAGTGTTGGTTTCTCTGTTCACACGGACAGGACCTGAGGCTCGTGGAGCAGACTTTCTCTGTTCACACGGACAGGACCTGAGGCTCGTGGAGCAGACTTTCTCTGTTCACACGGACAGGACCTGAGGCTCGTGGAGCAGACTTTCTCTGTTCACACGGACAGGACCTGAGGCTCGTGGAGCAGACTTTCTCTGTTCACACGGACAGGACCTGAGGCTCGTGGAGCAGACTTTCTCTGTTCACACGGACAGGACCTGAGGCTCGTGGAGCAGACAAAATGTCATTTTCAGTTTTAACACTGATACATGTCATGGGTTACTTCTATTTATTTATTTATGTGTTTAATTCAATATGTAATTCGGTGTTTATGCATTCGTTGGATTTTTGGCAGGTTCTGCACTCCATACTGGCAAAGTGATTTACCGCAACTATTTGTACTAACTATACAAATAGCCCAAATATTGACAGGCTGGCTTTTGTGATTACAGATGGCAGCTCTCTGATGTACGCCATCCAACAGCAAGTGCAGGGGTCAATCCAGTGGACAGTCATAGCCTCCGGACTGAGACAAACCTCCCACACAGTTACTACTCTATCCAAAGGAGCTCGTTACTGTTTCAGAGTCCTGTCAGTCATCAACAAGACGTTCAGCAAGCCGACCGCACCTACAGAACCAGTGCAGCTTCTGGACAGAGGTGAGGAAGAGAGCACATATAATTATTAAAAAATATTATCCTATTAGTTCATATATTTTCAATATATTTTCAATATATTAACTTATATTTTTTAAAGTGAAATGCATTTTGGGTGTCAAAGTGGTACAGTTTTGAAATTAACTGTAATAGCTAATAACATTTAGAAAATGTATTGCACAAATATACGTATATAGCATTGAAAGTATATATAACAGAGATAGACATCATAGGATAATGGACCTGTAATGTAATGAAATACAGAACAGAATATTATCATACATGTACCATTCTTTCCAAACCCCTTTTTGTATATTGTTCCAATTCTTCTGTATTTTTCATACATTTGGTTTTGTATAAATATAAGCTTATGTATTTTCTCATATACACTATTCCTAATGTATGTCTTCTCTGTACAATTTACATGAACAATACATTGTAAAATGTACAGAATATTTCTTTTTGATATGGGAAGAGGGGATAGTGTGTCTGATATAAATCAGAATAGAGCGATGGGTAACCGTAGTGACTGATATAAATCAGAATAGACCGATGGGTAACCGTAGTGACTGATATAAATCAGAATAGAGCGATGGGTAACCGTAGTGACTGATATAAATCAGAATAGAGCGATGGGTAACCGTAGTGACTGATATAAATCAGAATAGACCGCTGGGTAACCGTAGTGACTGATATAAATCAGAATAGACCGCTGGGTAACCGTAGTGACTGATATAAATCAGAATAGAGCGATGGGTAACCGTAGTGACTGATATAAATCAGAATAAACCGATGGGTAACCGTAGTGACTGATATAAATCAGAATAGACCGCTGGGTAACCGTAGTGACTGATATAAATCAGAATAGACCGCTGGGTAACCGTAGTGACTGATATAAATCAGAATAGACCGCTGGGTAACCGTAGTGACTGATATAAATCAGAATAGACCGCTGGATAACCACAGTGTCTGATATAAATCAGAATAGACCGATGGGTAACCGTAGTGACTGATATAAATCAGAATAGACCGCTGGATAACCACAGTGACTGATATAAATCAGAATAGACCGCTGGATAACCACAGTGTCTGATATAAATCAGAATAGACCGATGGGTAACCGTAGTGACTGATATAAATCAGAATAGGCCGCTGGATAACCGTAGTGACTGATATAAATCAGAATAGGCCGATGGGTAACCACAGTGTCTGATATAAATCAGAATAGGCCGATGGGTAACCGTAGTGACTGATATAAATCAGAATAGGCCGATGGGTAACCACAGTGTCTGATATAAATCAGAATAGACCGATGGGTAACCGTAGTGACTGATATAAATCAGAATAGGCCGATGGGTAACCGTAGTGACTGATATAAATCAGAATAGGCCGATGGGTAACCACAGTGTCTGATATAAATCAGAATAGACCGATGGGTAACCGTAGTGACTGATATAAATCAGAATAGGCCGATGGGTAACCGTAGTGACTGATATAAATCCGAATAGGCCGATGGGTAACCACAGTGTCTGATATAAATCAGAATAGGCCGATGGGTAACCGTAGTGACTGATATAAATCAGAATAGACCGATGGGTAACCACAGTGTCTGATATAAATCAGAATAGGCCGATGGGTAACCACAGTGTCTGATGTAAACCAGAATAGAGCGATGGGTAACCGTAGTGACTGATATAAATCAGAATAGGCCGATGGGTAACCGTAGTGACTGATATAAATCAGAATAGACCACTGGGTAACTGTAGTGACTGATATAAATCAGAATAGACCGCTGGGTAACCGTAGTGACTGATATAAATCAGAATAGACCGCTGGATAACCACAGTGTCTGATGTAAACCAGAATAGACCACTGGGTAACTGTAGTGACTGATATAAATCAGAATAGGCCGATGGGTAACCGTAGTGACTGATATAAATCAGAATAGACCACTGGGTAACTGTAGTGACTGATATAAATCAGAATAGACCGCTGGGTAACCGTAGTGACTGATATAAATCAGAATAGACCGCTGGATAACCACAGTGTCTGATGTAAACCAGAATAGACCACTGGGTAACCGTAGTGACTGATATAAATCAGAATAGACCACTGGGTAACTGTAGTGACTGATATAAATCAGAATAGACCGCTGGGTAACCGTAGTGACTGATATAAATCAGAATAGACCGCTGGGTAACCGTAGTGACTGATATAAATCAGAATAGACCACTGGGTAACCGTAGTGACTGATATAAATCAGAATAGACCGCTGGATAACCACAGTGTCTGATATAAATCAGAATAGACCGCTGGATAACCACAGTGTCTGATGTAAACCAGAATAGACCGCTGGATAACCACAGTGTCTGATGTAAACCAGAATAGACCGCTGGATAACCACAGTGTCTGATATAAATCAGAATAGACCGCTGGATAACCACAGTGTCTGATGTAAACCAGAATAGACCGCTGGATAACCACAGTGTCTGATGTAAACCAGAATAGAGCGATGGGTAACTGCAGGGCTGGTTCCGGTTCTGTTCCCTCCACAGGCCCATACCTTGGAAAGGCCCCGGTCATTGTGGATAAACCTGATGTGGTGTATGTAGTGGAGAACCAATCGGTCAGCATTACCATCACCCTCAACCACGTCCAAGCAGCAGTTGTCTGGAAAAAGTGAGTGACCCATCCGAGTTAACTGATTCATTGATTAATAGTTTATTGATAGTTAATGGGTTAGTTGATTAATTTAAATGATTGTTCAGAAATTCTACTCACTAAGTGTTCCAAGACTATATGAGTGTGTAACTGGAGGAGAATGAGGAGCAGCTACAAGCCTTGAGGGGTAGAATTGAGTATCCCTTTTTAAACTATCTTTTTATGAATTCAATTGTTTCAATGGCTTGATACGTAGAAAACAGCATAAAAACAATAAACTAGAAAAAAATACAGAAGAAGGAGTTTCTCAATTATTGGCTACAACAATAATGCTGATATTAACTTAGTGGTATTATGTTATTATTATATTCTATTATGTTTAATGGAAGATTGCATCTTAATTGCTTCATAAAATAGAATACTAGTAATCCCTACTAAGTAGTAAACTGTTGCCCTACAGGGCTAAAGTGTATGCTAAAATGTGTTGCTATGCAAAGACTAATTCATCACATAAAACTGTTGATTACTGAATTTGAATGAACTCAACCCACCTTGTTACATGGGGCTGTTGTTACATGGGGCTGTTGTTACATGGGGCCGTTGGTTGTGCTGGTGCGCATAATAAAAAAAGAATCGATGATTATTGTCTCTCAGGATATGAGTCATTTGGCATTAACAGTTCTAGTACAAATGTGAAACTAAGCTTCCCTTTGTTGACATTCATATGCCTTCAGTCACAGGAGTGCTCTCCAGAGGTGCGAATAAGATTAATAATAATAATAATAATAATAATAATAATAATAATAATCTCCACCTTGCTCAGCCTGATTATTCTCGTTGTTAAATGAGTTGACGGTAGTAATGGCATCAGAGAGGATTATGAAGGGAAGTGATGCTCCGTCTCCGCCCCGCCCCGTCTCGCCCCGCCCCTCAGGCAGGATGCGGTGCTGGTGCACAAGCCTGGCGTGTGCGAGATGAGCATGCCCGATGATGACCAGCACACGCTGAAGATGGTGAGGATGAGGAGCTCGGATGTGGGGCAGATTATATGCATGGCCAGCAACCAGTTCGGCAGCGACTCCTGCATACTTGCGCTTGAGATGGCAGGTAAAACTCAGCGGGCTATATCCCCTCTTCTCTTTCTCTCTCTCTCTCTCTCTCTTCCACTCTAGCTCCTGCTACCTGGTCTGAGATAAGAGAGTGTGTGTGTGGGCCTGGCAGTCTTATTATGTGTTTTATAATATGAATATTGGTGAATATTGTTATTGTGATAACCCCCCCAGTGCCCCCCACGTTTGAGTCCATCATGGAGGACATAGACGTACAGGTGGGAGAAACACCTCGCTTCGCAGTGGTCGTCGAGGGAAAACCTGTCCCAGACATCATGTGGTACAAGGTAGAGATCTTTAGTTACAGGTATCATGTGGTACAAGATAGAGATTCTTAGTTACAGTCATCATGTGGTACAAGGTATAGATCCTTAGTTGCGAGCATCATGTGGTACAAGGTAGAGATCCTTAGTTACGAGCATCATGTGGTACAAGATAGAGATCCTTAGTTACAGTCATCATGTGGAACAAGGTATAGATCCTTAGTTACGAGCATCTTGTGGTACAAGGTATAGATCTTTAGTTACGGGCATCATGTTGTACCCGATCCATAGTTACGAGCGTCATTTGTTACAGGCAGGGGCCCTCAGCTCCTAGGCTACCCTTGAGGTTCATGGATCATGTTACTGTGTAAGTTGATAAAATGAGATGCTTCTCTCATTGCCTGGTAGTAGTGACGGTGCCGATAGCTCTCTCATGCTGTAGCCAAAAGGAAATTCAATTACTGTTAAGCTGATGGCAGATACGTGTAGCTTTGTAATGATGACTGGGTGTATATTTTTGATACTCTAGCTCTGGAAGTTTAACGCTTCAATCCTGGCTGGCGTTAAAATGGCCGACTGCTGTTGTGCATTGAAATCAGTCATGCTTATATTCATCAGGCATACGCTCACTGCTAGCTGTTTAACATAGCTTTCTGTGGACACACACGCTTTTTCTCTGTGTGCTGTCCCCAGGCCCTTTTCCAAATCTATCCCACTCTCTTTACACCCACAATTTCCACGGATGCCTCTTACTTGTTATTGTCAAATTCTTGGCTCTTTCTAGATGGGTCCAAGTGAATTCTGCTGACATATCTCTCATTTTAGTGTGTACGTATCTTTCCCCTAACATATCTCTCATTTTAGTGTGTACGTATCTTTCCCCTAACATATCTCTCATTTTAGTGTGTACGTGTCTTTCCCCTAACATATCTCTCATTTTAGTGTGTACGTGTCTTTCCCCTAACATATCTCTCATTTTAGTGTGTACGTATCTTTCCCCTAACATATCTCTCATTTTAGTGTGTACGTATCTTTCCCCTAAAATATCTCTCATTTTAGTGTGTACGTATCTTTCCCCTAACATATCTCTCATTTTAGTGTGTACGTATCTTTCCCCTAACATATCTCTCATTTTACTGTGTACGTATCTTTCCCCTAACATATCTCTCATTTTAGTGTGTACGTATCTTTCCCCTAAAATATCTCTCATTTTAGTGTGTACGTATCTTTCCCCTAAAATATCTCTCATTTTAGTGTGTACGTATCTTTCCCCTAAAATATCTCTCATTTTAGTGTGTACGTATCTTTCCCCTAACATATCTCTCATTTTAGTGTGTACGTATCTTTCCCCTAACATATCTCTCATTTTAGTGTGTACGTATCTTTCCCCTAACATATCTCTCATTTTACTGTGTACGTATCTTTCCCCTAAAATATCTCTCATTTTAGTGTGTACGTATCTTTCCCCTAAAATATCTCTCATTTTAGTGTGTACGTATCTTTCCCCTAAAATATCTCTCATTTTAGTGTGTACGTATCTTTCCCCTAAAATATCTCTCATTTTAGTGTGTACGTATCTTTCCCCTAACATATCTCTCATTTTAGTGTGTACGTATCTTTCCCCTAACATATCTCTCATTTTACTGTGTACGTATCTTTCCCCTAAAATATCTCTCATTTTAGTGTGTACGTATCTTTCCCCTAAAATATCTCTCATTTTAGTGTGTACGTATCTTTCCCCTAACATATCTCTCATTTTAGTGTGTACGTATCTTTCCCCTAACATATCTCTCATTTTAGTGTGTACGTATCTTTCCCCTAACATATCTCTCATTTTAGTGTGTACGTATCTTTCCCCTAACATATCTCTCATTTTAGTGTGTACGTATCTTTCCCCTAGATGATTTGTGTACAGTTCTTCATCGTGAGGTGCGTCAGACTCATACAGTCTCTGGATTTATCTCTCCACTATCGGCCTCCCTGCTTTATACTGTAAATTTCATATCTCTTGCTAACACTCTCTATAGAGCCAAGAACATAGCGTCATACAGATTGAAATGCACGTTGCATTTAATATTGAACAGAGCTTCAGTTAAAATGTCTTGTACAAGTAGTCAGGGTGCCTTTCCTTGCTTTTAGAATGAGAGAGTATGTAACTTAGCTAATCCATGATTAAAGTTACATTTCTACTTCTGTTTAAATCAAAGGAAGTGTTATATTCTGTTCACATCTATTCTTATGTTCTATTCACTGTTATATTGGTGTTATTATATGAGTTATTTATTTATATGTAGTTTTAAGAAAAGTTATTAATAAATTGATAAAAAATGTATAAAAAAGATTAATAAATGGATTGATTGACTGAATGACTGATTGATTGATTGATTGACTGAGTTATTGATTGATTGGCTGATTGATTGACTGACTGATTGATGGCTTGATTGATTTGTTGACTGATTGATTGACTGACTAATTGATTGATTTAATTTATTGGTCCCAGAACGACACACTGTTGTCAGAGAGCAGCCACTTCACCTTTGTGTATGATGACAACGAGTGCTCTCTGGTGGTCCTCAACATCCAAGAAGAGGACTCTGGAGTGTACACCTGCACGGCTAAAAACCTGGCCGGCCTGGTGTCCTGCAAGGCGGAGCTCACTGTACACACAGGTAAGAATCTCATCTGCACAACCAGCCGTGTCATACGTGTTAGAAAACATGCTCTGCAGAGACAAGACAGTACCAACCTTAAACTACTGAGCTTGATGTAATCTATGTGTCATTACTGTATTAATGCCAAGTCTCGCATATATAACTGACATGTGCTGTTTTGATGGTGTTCAGAATGTTTTCTTTTAAATATGTTCTATACCATTTGCAAGGAAATATAAAGGTTCTCTCAACGGCCTACAGGAGTTTCAGAGAGGTCTGTTAGTCTGGTTTCTGGCAAATGTTATTGGCGATAGTTAAACAGTATAGGTCTTTATGGCTTATTTTTGTGAATCAATTTTGACCAGATGCTGCAAAAAGCCATTTATTTTTTACCTGAGCCTTTCGCACCCATCGCACCCTTCAGTGCCTCCCATTCGGGCCCTTGGCTTGGTGTTGGACACACTTTGTTATCATCGATGTACGTCGCTGCTGTGCCTTACAGAAGTTATACTCATTTAAACTGATACCCTTTTGTTTTATACTAGCCGCACTAGGCTTGGGTTGTCTCTCTTGTTAGTTGCACAGCAACAACAGCAAACAAAAAAAAAGGCCGGAAGGAGCCCCTATGTCTGTGAGGCTTCCGCACCCTTCAGTGCCACTGATTCGGGCCTTTGGCTTGGTGTTGGACACACTCCATTACTGTTGTTACGGGCGGCTCACTGCTGTTCTAGCAGAAACTATATCCGTGTAAAGCGATACCTTTCTGCCTGTATTTACCCGTGTTGGTGCATTGGAGTGGTTTCCTTCGACTGCGTCAGCGTCACAGTCTGTCCCATTGTGCTGTGGAGCGGCAGGTGACAGTAAAGCACTGCCAGAGGCCGCTCGGCCTGATGGCTTCAGCTGCCCAGGTTGTGGCACTTGGGCTGCTGCATATGCGCCCATTACAGCATTGACCGACGGCACAAGGAGTGAGCCCGAGACCGGGGAGCCCGAGCCCGAGCCCGAGCCCGGGGGAAGGGCGCCTGCACCCATATATTCTGCAGTCCATTTGGTCCGGCTTCAGGAAGGCACAGGCGGACCTCTTCACATCCAGGGAGAATACCCACGGAGGGGACATTGGCCGTGGACGTCCTGGCGCACCAGTGGCCTCCAGCCCTGCTCCATGCTTTTCCCCCCTTCCCTCTCCTTACCTGGCAGCCATATGGGACTGCCATGAGCATATGGAGGGCCTGACAGTGGGATCTCATCCTCTCGCCAGCCAATCCCTCCGAGGAGCCGGGCGGCTTTGGCCGCCTAGATCTAATCAGTCCCTTCATGGGACCTGCAGCTGGCCTTGAATGCCCTCACTGAGCCACCCTTCCAGCCCCTGGCTGGGCTCAGTCTAAAGCTCCTCTCCTTGAAGACGGCCTTCCTGCTCGCTATTGCTTCTACACGGTGCAGGAAAGGCTTGTAGCGAAACAGCACAAAGCAGGCAACTGTGACAAACTCACAGAGAACACATGACAGAGTGGAACTTAAATACACAGACTAATGAGCAAACGAGAGACAAGTGAACAGCAGGACAGGTGAAACACATGAATAATCAGGAGCTGAGATACAGAAGGCGGGGCAGACACAACGAGGAAGTGAAAGCAAACACACATGGACGGGGAGACGGAGAAAAATAAACAAAACTGAATACAACCGAAAATAAAGTAAAGACACACAAGACAGATTCAAATACTGACACCTCTGTCCTCGGGGCAGCAGAGCAACTTTGAATGTAATTTTGTGATGATTTGCCTAATTTCTGTTTGTTAAATGTTTTCATATATATTGTTTTTCAGTGCAGAAGATTATATGAATATCAATATGTGACCTTGGAGGGAAGGTTTAATATGTTTGATTTTTTTGATGGCCCATTATTCAACATTCAATGAATCTGTCTTGCAGCACTTAAAACTAATAGTGTAATTAAGTATGAATTTTTATCGTTCTTTTTAAATGTGGAAATGACAGTTGGGTCATTATTATTAATGTATCACCGTAATGGTGATTACTATATTACATTTATAGTAATTACTGGGGCGGAGACTGAGTACAACAACAGGTGTATATCTTTATTGTCTAGCTCAGTGGTCCCCAGCCCTGTTCCTGGAGATCTACCATCCTGTAGGTTTTCACTCCAACCCCAATTTGCCCCAGCTGATTCCATTAATTAGCAGCTCAACCAGATCTCTAGCTGTTGAATGAGGTGTGCTTTGTTAGGGTTGGAGTGAAAGCCTACAGGACGGTAGATCTCTAGCTGTTGTATGAGGTGTGCTTTGTTAGGGTTGGAGTGAAAGCCTACAGGACGGTAGATCTCTAGCTGTAGGGTTTGAGTGAAACCTACAGGACGGTAGATCTCTAGCTGTTGAATGAGGTGTGCTTTGTTAGGGTTGGAGTGAAAACCTACAGGATGGTAGATCTCCAGGGGCAGTACAGGACAGTAGATCTCCAGGGGCAGTACAGGAAGGTAGATCTTCAGGGGCAGTACAGGATGGTAGATCTTCAGGGGCAGTACAGGATGGTAGATCTCCAGGGGCAGTACAGGATGGTAGATCTCCAGGGGCAGTACAGGAAGGTAGATCTCCAGGGGCAGTACAGGATGGTAGATCTTCAGGGGCAGTACAGGATGGTAGATCTTCAGGGGCAGTACAGGATGGTAGATCTCCAGGGGCAGTACAGGATGGTAGATCTCCAGGGGCAGTACAGGATGGTAGACCTTCAGGGGCAGTACAGGATGGTAGATCTTCAGGGGCAGTACAGGATGGTAGATCTTCAGGGGCAGTACAGGATGGTAGATCTCCAGGGGCAGTACAGGATGGTAGATCTTCAGGGGCAGTACAGGATGGTAGATCTTCAGGGGCAGTACAGGATGCATAATATAACAATTATCACTAACTTACATACAAAATGTGTATGTGTAAATTAACATATTTATGTGTTCGCATTATGTGTTTTATTCATTCTACTGGGGTGAGATATCTCTGTAAGCTGTCCCCCCTCTCACTGGGGTGAGATACCCCTGTAAGCCCCCCCCCCCACCCACTGGGGTGAGATACCCCTGTAAGCCCCCCCCCCCACTGGTGTGAGATACCCCTGTAAACCATCCCTCCTGATTGGGTCATGTCTAATCCTTCAGCGTTGCCTGAGATGGAGGAGGCCATGGAGGATGAGGAGAGCGTGCTGAGGAAGATGCGCAGGCTGACTGACTACTACGACATACACAAGGAGATCGGGAGGTGAGGCACCAGCGTCGGCCATTTATTTTTAATGACCTCCTCTTGTCTGTGACGTCTGAGTGGGGGATTTAGTGTGGACTCCATTTCCCATCATACACTGTTTCCTTCTCCGCGCCGAGGGCGGGGCCCTCATTAGATGCGCCGCTTGCCGATCAGCGCAGGCTAGACGTTTTGACCGACGATGTCGATCTGAATTTTTCACTCGCTTAGCCCGTAGAGGCAGGCCTTGCCGGCGATATAATTAACATCCGGAGGGAATCTTCTCTGCGTGTTAGTGGAGCTGACAGACTCTCGGCTCTCTTGTTAAGCTTCAGGTTCTGCTCGGTGACAGGATCCACAGGCAGACACGTCCATGAGGGGTCAAAGGTCATTCTTCATCCCTGAGTTGCAGTGCCTTCTCTGGAAGGATGGGATCATACCATTTTACTTGGCAAATATTTGATCACAAGATTTGTTTGTCATCTTGTACATTGACATTGAAAGGTGTTGATAAAAGCTTTATTTCCTGATATGTTCATGAGGGACGGCCCAAGAACCGTGCATAAAAACCAGATGATTTATTTATTTATTGATTTTCCTGCCTGATTTAATCAGCAGATGGAATATTTGCGTATATAATCAGATCTCCGTCCCTAATTTACATCCCTGAGATATACGCGCGTCTGCTCCGAGACGCGACGGTCTCTGCCACACAAACAGATGCTGGAGAAATTGAATTAGTGTCAGAAAGCGTGATGCCGTCGTTTGTTTAAATTGAGACGCAGTGGGCGCGAAGCGGCCCTACCTCCTCATTATCTGCACTCTGCACACTGTGATTTAGCTTGTGGGGGTGCGCACGCCGCTCATAATCCCAGGGCCCTGCTGCCAGCTCTCCTTTCACTGCAGTGACTCTTTGGAGCTGCCGCTCTGCAGCTGTTGGGCTGCTGCAGATCTGTCGTGTGTGGGGAAGAAGCCCTGCAGCTAGTTCAAAAAGAGCAAGAAATAAATAAAATAAATAAAACGCAGTGGCGTACCATCAGAATAGAACTAGGCCTTCTGTAAACTTACCTTTAACGGATGATAACTCTCAATCTGTTTCCGTTTACATTGCCTGATTCTCAATCAAATAATTGATTAACTCAATAACCATTGTTTATATATAACCATAAACTTGTGTTGCATTTTTCTATATCCACATTCATGATGACGTGTTATCATGCGAAGATTCTGACTTTTGAATGCTCCGTGTTTAAATGTTCAACGAGCTGAATATATAGCTGAGACCTGGCAGAAAACAGTATTTTAATTGTTTTAATAAAGTGTCTTGGATGACAAAAACATGAAAATATATAGGTATCACTTATTTTATTTTTATTGAATGATCCTTGTACTGTAGGTTTCAGCATAATATGGTTTTTGAGATGAAGACCTAAGACTCATATCCCCTATAAGGGATAAAAATGAATTGCCAGGTCTTAGGAGGTTATATATACACTGCTCAAAAAAATTAAGGGAACACTTAATCATCACAGTATAACACCAAGTCAATTAAACCAAACCGGTCATGCTGGATGATGTTGCAGGCAGCATAACATTCGCCACGGCGTCTCCAGACTCTTTCACGTCTGTCACATGTGCTCAGTGTGAACCTGCTCTCATCTGTGAAGAGAACGGGGCACCAATGGCGAACCTGCCAATTCTGGTCTTCTCTGGCAAATGCCAATCGAGCTGCACGGTGCTGGGCTGCGAGCACAGGTCCCACTACAGGACGTCGGGCCCTCATGCCACCCTCATGGAGTCTGTTTCTGACAGTTTGGTCAGGAACATGCACACGAGTAACCCGCTGGAGGTCATTTTGTAGGGCTCTGGCAGTGCTCCTCCTGTTCCTCCTCGCACAAAGGAGCAGATACAGGTCCTGCCGCTGGGTTGTTGCCCTTCTACGGCCCTGTCCAGCTCTCCTCGTGTAATGGCCCGTCTCCCGGTATCTCCTCCACGCTCTTGAGACTGTGCTGGGAGACACAGCAAACCTTCTTGCGACGGCACGTATGGATGTGCCATCCTGGAGGAGCTGGACTACCTGTGCAACCTGAATGGGCTGCAGATACTGCCTCATGCTACCAGTAGTGACAAGGGCACTAGCAAAATGTAAAACTAGAGAAAAATCAGTCAGGAAGGATAAGGAGAGAGAAATTGTTTGTGGCCACCACCTGTAAAACCATTTACTTTTTGGGGGTTGTCTTGCTGTTGCCTCTCCTGTCCATCTGTTGTCACTTTCATTTGCACCAAAGCTGGTGAAATTGATTCACAATCGTTTACGCTTCCTAACTGGACAGATCGATATTCCAGAAGTTTAATTGACTTGGTGTTATACTGTGTTGATTAAGTGTTCACTTAACTTCTTTGAGCAGTGTATTTTTATATTGTTTGTTTCTTCTCAGATAATAAACCGTTGTCTGGCAGCTCATTAACTCAGTGTTCAGGCAGAGGTATTAGAAACAAATCAAGGTAAACTTGAGTTAGAATAGAAACATCTATTTTTTTAGTCTTTTGTTTTGTGTGGTTCATCGACCTATTTGTTCATATTTTGTTTCAGAATTAAAATTATCTTGTTTATACCCCCTCCATTTAAAATAAACTGATCTTAAGCCATCTGCAGTTAACGGCTGAATAAAGATATTGTTTTGCTTTTGCATTATACATATTTAATAGGAAGTGAGGTGATAGGTACTGCGTTTGAAATTAAGCGCTGCTGTTTTCCCAGGGGGGCTTTCTCCTACGTGAAGCGACTGACGGAGAAAACGGGAAAGGCAGAGTACGCGGCGAAATTCATCAGCGCCCGCGCTAAGAAGAAGACCTCGGCCTTGCGGGAGATGAACCTGCTCTCCCGGCTCGACCACGAACGGATCGTCTACTTCCACGACGCCTTCGAGAAAAAGAACGCCGTCATCGTCATCACCGAGCTGTATCCTTTCCGATTTTGCCCAGCCGTCGGCCTCAGAATGTACAACAGTGCTGCGCATTGGCGCTTCCTCTGCACTGTGAGAAAGATCCAGAAGCGCCCCGGTGCCTTGGGGGACAGAATCACATTTTCCAAAATAAGGCCACACCAGCTGCTGGCATTTTCCAATACCTGCTTTACCCCTGGGGTGGGGGAGCTGTCCCCAACTCCTCCAGCGGGTTCCACTTCATTCCCTCGCCTTTCGGCTCGTCAGAATCACTTAGCGAACGCTCCCTCCGGTGCGGCATGGTCTGCTTGTTTGGCGCTCGTGGAGGTTAAGCCGTGCGTAGAAACGCTCTTTAGACATCTCGCTAGTTCGCTCGCGGCGCTGAGGGCATCTCTGGCTGTGTAGATGCAGTCCGTAGCCTCGCTCCAGATCGCAGCTGGAAGCACTTTTTTTTTCTCTCCTTGACTGCTGTGCGAAGATGTCACGAAGAATTCCTGGACAAACTGACAAAGAAGTCGAGCATCATGGAGTCCGAGGTGAGTTTGTCACCTCCTCTCTGGGCTTGTGTGATGGTCTTTCACCCTGGGCTCTGAAACACCTCCTCTCTGGGCTTGTGTGCATGGTCTTTCACCCTGAGCTCTGAAGCACCTCCTCTCTGGGCTTGTGTGCATAGTCTTTCACGCTGGGCTCTCAAGCACCTCCTCTCTGGGCTTGTGTGCATGGTCTTTCACCCTGGGCTCTGAAGCACCTCCTCTCTGGGCTTGTGTGCATGGTCTTTCACGCTGGGCTCTCAAGCACCTCCTCTCTGGGCTTGTGTGCATGGTCTTTCACGCTGCGCTCTCAAGCACCTCCTCTCTGGGCTTGTGTGCATGGTCTTTAACCCTGGGCTCTGAAGCACCTCCTCTCTGGGCTTGTGTGCATGGTCTTTCACCCTGGGCTCTGAAGCACCTCCTCTCTGGGCTTGTGTGCATGGTCTTTCACGCTGGGCTCTCAAGCACCTCCTCTCTGGGCTTGTGTGCATGGTCTTTCACGCTGGGCTCTCAAGCACCTCCTCTCTGGGTGTATGGTCTTTTTTACAGACAAGGCCTGGGGGGGAGGTGCTATAGTACGAATGTTAGTACTAAATTATCGTGTTTATTCCTGCAGATACGGTCCATTGTAAGACAGCTGCTGGAAGGAGTTGGATACCTTCATCAGAACAACATCATGCATCTCGACATCAAGGTGAACGTCATGCTGGAGACGTGAAGCATTTCTGTCTCGTCGTAGCGCAGGGTGCTCGATCGACCATCTCCGCTCTCCCTTTCAGCCGGAGAACGTCCTCATGGCAGATCCGGGCGGGGAGCAGATCCGGATCTGTGATTTCGGGAACGCCGTGGAGCTCACGGCGGACGAGGCGCAGTACTGCAAATACGGCACTCCTGAATTTGTTGCCCCGGAGATTGTTAACCAAACACCCGTCTCCAAGGCAACAGACATCTGGTAAATCACAAGTGAAAAAACTATGACTTAAAAAATATATATATTTAATAAAAGAAATATATAAATAATATCAACGGTACAACAAATCATGTGTGTGTTACATTTCTTAAGACTATTTAATGATATATTGCTATTTTCTCATTTGTTCACAGGCCTGTTGGGGTCATGACGTATCTTTGGTAAGTGTGTTTGTCTCTGAGTTTCACGGTGGGTTTCTCTGACTGTGCAGCTGGAAGGGCAGATTCACAGTAGTGACAAAGTGCTCATTTTGCTTTAAAAGCCTCCAGTCACAGATGTCTCTATTGATCTTAGCCTAAATCTGCCACCCGCTCGCTGTCTGTTGTGACCCATTTGAAAGTAGAGTACTATACACTGTTTTATATGTTTAAATCAATGTCCTCAGAAGGATGGGTCTTACAACATTGCAGTTCCTTTCTGGGGAGGGAAGGAAGTAGATTTCCTCGACTCCTGAATAAGATGCAAAACCTAAAATCTCAAGGCTGTCAACCCAAATTATTACTGTAAAATAATGCTTAAAAATGGCTTTCTCATGAAGCGAAAGTGATATTGACATGAAACATTATGGGCCTTTGCATTCGGCTCTAGGTCAGGAATCTCAAACTGAAGGGACACGGTATCTGCTGGGTGTTACTGCACTTAAAGGGGCTATATGTAAGATTTGTACATACATTGAATCGCTATCAAATGCCAATGTATGAACAGATTGTAACGTAACTTAAAAAAACGAGACCTTCCCCGACGTTCTTCGTTGCGTATAAGAGCCTACGGGTTGATTTTTATGTGAAGAATTTGGGTCGAGTTTGCCGGGAATGTAATTTTGTGAATGAAGGATGTTACTGAGTGCCTTCTCTCTCTCTGCTGCTGCAGTCACAGAACTGGCTACAGTTCACTTACGGTGTCAGTAAGGAGAATAATTTTCTGAAAGTTACATATAGCCCCTTTAAGTGCTTTAAGAGAGCCCTGCTCTAGTTAACGGTAGAGAGCCCTGCTCTAGTTAACGGTAGAGAGCCCTGCTCTAGTTAACGGTAGAGAGCCCTGCTCTAGTTAACGGTAGAGAGCCCTGCTCTAGTTAACTGTGAAGTTACTAAATCCAAAAAGTGGCTGAATGATAGCCAATCATATTTCAGTACTTGCAAATTAGCATACAGTGGAAAATAACACCATAATCTGATCTGCATGAAACACAGCACATGTATTATTAGCCGACACTACAACATTATGAATCGCGGTTTCCTACATGGACATGGTTTAAATGAAGTGTAGAGCTGGCAGCTTGGACCCTGTAACTTCTGCTTGCAGCTGTGTTTATAATGTTCACAGCAAAGGTGAGCTGCCAGGGCTAATAAAAGGCTGAATTTATTATCCAGCCTCACTGGGGTGTCTCCGTTTGCCGGGGAGAATGACCGCAGCACCGTGCTCAACATCAGAAACTACAACGTGGCTTTTGAGGAAAGCATGTTCGCTGACCTGTGCAGAGAAGCTAAAGGATTTGTCATCAAGCTGCTGGTAGCGGAGAGACTGTGAGTATCTCGTGCTGTTCTCATGGCTCCTCAACCCTTTGTGTTTGTTCATGCAAAAGGCCACATTAACATTTCTTATTTCCCTTGTGCCTGTGAATGGTTTCTCACCTCAAGGATTACTATTTGTTTTTCAGGAGACCTGATGCTAACGAATGTCTCCGTCACCCATGGTTTAAGGTGGGCTAAAACAACAAAGGCATTAGAAATGGCAGTATAATTTATATCGTAAAAAGTATGTCAACAGACTTTAAACTCAATACATAAGTGTTCATAGCAGAGAAATATTTAGTGTCTGCATATTATCAGAGATTGTGTTACTATCAGCACACAAGGGAAATGTTAGTATGTTTTAGCACATCTTGTTAAAAATGAGTGTGGAAGGCAACATTGTTGTTTTAATGAGGTTACACAGAATTTGTCTCAAGCTATGTAATCCTGCTTTAATTTTAAATGCTTAGAGGATTCTTGGTAATTCTGCCAAATTCCTCTATGGAGAATGTGCCATTTACAGTCACATATGAAGCAGAAACACACTGAGCAGGATCTTGCATAACTGATGATAGAAAAATCAGTTTTTACATAATTTGACGTTTTATAAATCTGTCAGCCATCAATTGGATTTCTGCGATTGCTTGGTTGTGTAAAGCTTAATTTTACTGGGAATTTCTTAAGCTTGAATTGAGTGAATTTAGTAGCCATTTGCACATTCTTATTTATAATTATATGTGTATCAATACTAGTCCTTATCTTTGTAAACAACCAAAACTTCAGTGCTTTTTTGAAACTGCATATCAATGAATGGCTTTAGATGTGGTTTTGGCCATCTTATCATTTTGCATGGTCACATATCAACTTAATCATTTGCGAATGAACATTGATTCTGTTAAATAGCATTTTTTTTTCTTACAGATGTTGACAAAGGGCAAGAGCATCAGCACTGAGAGCCTCAAACAGTTTTTATCCAGAAGAAAGTGGCAGGTAAGAAAGTGTCACTGACTGATTTCATTTAAACATAAGACAAAATTTAGAAACAAACTTTCATTTGATCTCACAAATGTCTTTATTTCCTTTTGTGTATATTGCAGCGCTCGCTCATCAGTTACAAATCCAAAATGGTGATGAGGTCCATTCCCGAGCTGTTGGATGATTCCTCCAGCCATATCTCTATTGCTGTTCCAAGACACCTCAAAGAGGGCTCGCCTCCAGCGTCTTCTTCCTCCGACTCTGACGAAGACATTGATGAGCTGCCCTTCATCCCTATGCCTCACACCATGGACTTCTCGGGGTCCAGAATGTCCCTGACTGAGATCCCGGGTGATGAGGAAGTGGTAGGAAGGCCCAACGGTACTATCGAGGGAGTGGGCCAAAGTGCCCAGGGCGTCATGCTCATGGAGTGCGAACCGTCGAGCCAGGAGAAGGACAGCGGTGAGACGGCGGGGCGTGGCCGGGCCAGAAAGAGGGCCACGCAGGAAGAGGATGGGGGATCTTCGGATGAGGAAACCGCGGAGTCAGCCAAGAGACCGGATCAGCCCAAGAGACCACTGCGCAGGGGTTCGAGCATGGAGTCGGAAAAAGGCGAAGGAGTTCGACGGAGGGGAGAGCTGCGGAGAGGGAGCTCCGCCGACAGTGCCCTGCTCCTTCACATCAAGCCAGAGGAGGGCGCTGGTGAGGGAGCCGCGGAGGATGGGAAAAAGGTCCTGAAAAAATCCCTCTCCATGGAGCTGCCGCGCAGGAGCCCGAGTCCCGGCGCGGCGAAGATGAGTCAGGAGGACTACGCGCTGAAACTGGAGCTCATGAGGCAGCGGCTGCTAAGAGGCGGATCCATCGATAACAAGATGAGCGGCCTTCGGGGCCCCCTGCTGGAGACTCTGGGCATAGGCGACGAGAAACGATACTCCTCACTGGATCGTTATGTGCGCCCATCCCGGCTGGGAGTTCCGCCGCTGACTCGTGCAGCCTCCAGTGACACCCCTAGGGACGACATCCCGAAGACTAAGGTGCTCCGCAAGAGCGCCTCTTTCAGCCAGGGCGATGCCGAACCCATGCCCCTCCACAGGCGCTTGGGGGCGCCACTGGAGATCCCCTTAGCCCAGATAGAGGAGCGGAGACTGCAGGAAGCCCCGTCCATGTCTGCGTTAACAGAGCAGACCAAGCTGGATTCCCTTCCTGTCACTCCAAAGGAACTCTCGAAACCACCCACTCCTGAACTAGATGAGCAGGAGCTGGTGGTCAGTGGCGGAATGAAAGGAGAAGCTTCAGGGGAGCGGGAGAGAAAGCTTGAGGGGGACCAGGCAGACGGTGTGTCAGGAGAGGGTGACGCACCGGTTGTTCCGGAGAGGAGAATGAGCATGTTAGAGGAAGAAAGAGAAGAAGGAGAAACAAAAGAATGTGAGAGTGTGTCTGAGAGAAAGTTCCTTTCTGAGAGAACGCCCAGGACTGTGCTGGATGAAACCGCGGAAGAAAAAGAGAAGGAAGGAAAAGTAAAGGATGAAAGAGAGAAGGAGTCTGCCATCAGTATGAAGGAGGAGGAAGAGATGCTCCAGAGGAAGTCTCCGGAAATCATCATCACCACCAGTTCCATCATAGTGATGCCTGTGATGGTAGCTACAAAGGCGCCATCGCCTGTTGTCCCAACCTATATATCGCCCTCGCCACCTGCTCGTGTCACTCTGCCTGATGGCAGGACCTCTGCGTATGCCAGCATCATGCAGACTATCATGGTTCCATCTATCCAGCCTGCTAATACCCCTACGCCTGTATCCACTACATCCACTATTGCACCTACCCTAACTCCCACCGCTACTCCATCTCAGCTAGAATCACCCTCTTGGACTGAACACCCTGCAGTTTTCTCAAGAGTGGCGTCCACTGAACAACTAGTGAAGGAACCGAGCCCCACAAAGACTTCCACCCATCCGTCCCCTACAAGGGAACCATCCCCAGGGCTGGACATCAAGGACATCACCTCTGAGGAGGTATTTGAGGCCAGGTTCAAAAAGAGGGAATCATCCCTGACACGCAGCCTCAAGCTCTTAACCAGATCCAAAGGTGAGGAGAAACCTTCGGTTGAAACTGCCGGTGCTGGCGAGGAGATGTATCGCCCGGGGCCAATCGGCGCTCCTCTAGAGTTTGTGAAGCCAGAATTTTCCAGGAGGCTGGAGGAGAAGTCAAAGTCCGTCCTGGACCTCCGGGAAGCTTCTAAGGATAGCAGTTTTATGAAGAGGCTCTCCCTGCGCTTGAAGAGATCTCCGTCAGCAGAGAGGAAGCAAGAGGCACCCATGCCTGAGCCTGGCACGCCCCGTCGCAGGCTGTCCTGGGCCATGGGCCACAGCAGGTCCCAGGACAAGAAGGAGGTGGAGATGGTGAGGCTGGATGGGGTATCGGAGCCTCAGGTGGAACAGGAAGCCAGGGAAACAAAGAAGACCAACGATTCGCCCGTCTTAGCCATGCGCAAGAAGATTGAGTCAACGGTGGCCGGCATTTCCATGCGCATCCGCAGCCATTCGATGGACCGGAAGGAGGATAAGAACTTAGAAGAGAAGGAGAGAAAACCAGAGAGCAAGAGGACGCCCCTGCTGTCAATCCTGCGTCGGAACAGTTCTGAGGGAGTAAATCTGAAGAGGATGGGTCAGCTGGCTTCGCAGTCAAACACCACTACCTCCACAGAGTCTCTAGAGTCAATGTCCAGCATCCAGTCAGAGACATCTGTCAAAAGCAAGTTATTTTTTCTTTCACCTTTTTACTCAGACAGTTCATAAATATTTAAATGTACATTATACTGAGTGATTTTAATACTACCCCTTAGTTATATTTCTGTCTGCATGTCTGTCTGTCAGTAGGTGTCCTATATTCCATATATATGGGTTGTGGGGGAGTGGGCTGGTTATCATTAGAGGAAAGAATGTGGGGGAAGGGGTTTTGAGGGATGTTGAAGCAGGCTGTGGGGACTATTAATTCTATAGTGCTTCTATGAAAGTGGGAGCAGGATATTATAAAAGATTTTAAAAATGCTACTCAAGACCACAGCAAGACTATTTAAACATTTTACAAAGGTGATGGTATGGAGATTAACATGCAAAAATGAGCATAATGAGATTAAGAGTGTGCTCTGTCCCTGGCAGCCACAGACAGCGATCGCAGGTCGAGGTGGGATCGATGGGGGCTGACTAGGGGAAGGAGAGATAAGACGGTGTCCCAGCCGGACATCCCTTCAGCCATCGCCAGAGAGAACGGCTCTCTGAGGGGTCGACAGTATTCCCGTCTGGCTTCAGGTACCGTATGCCTTGGAAAAACACAACCAAATACTACTTGCCTTTTTTCTTAAGGTTGTGCTCAATCAATAACCTTTATTTAAACTCGAAGGACACTGAGGTTTCCCTCATTTACAGTGACGTCGAGTAAGAGATAAAATAACACAAAGCTAAAACAATGACAACATAAAGGCACAACATAAAAGGATAAAATAGAATAAAAGCTCAAAATAAAAAGATAAGAACAAGAACAAGAAATTCAGCTAAAAACAATTACATTGTAAGGTGCAAAATTTGGCAATCACAGTTTTAAAATGTCCAACAGACACTAACAGAGAAGGCAGTCATGCCTAGGTTAGAACAAGCTCAGGGAACATTGAGCATGAGCACCTCACTGGAACGGCTATGATATGAACCAGTGTTCCTCTTCAGGAGAGAAGTAATATAAGGTGGTTGCTATCACGCCTCATTAAAAGAGAGGGCCAACCAACATTTTCATACAGGGAGAAATTATGTGTGTTATAGCTATCACCTGTAATGAATCTGAGAGCTGATTGGTATACAGAATCTAAAGATCTAAAAGTAGAAACAGAGGCATGTCTATAAGACTACATCTCCATAATCCAGAACTGATGAAAAGACTGCTCCTCGTTAGACATGGACTCTTTCCCTCAGCTTTGCCTGCTCCATTCTGCTTCTCAGATTTCCCCCCGGTGTTTCACATCAAACTGAGGGACCATGTGCTTCTGGAGGGAGATCCTGTCACTCTCAGCTGCCTCCCGGCCGGTAGCCCCCACCCACACATCACCTGGATGAAAGGTCAGCACACCATGCCATGGCATTTACAAAAAAGGCTGTTGGGTGGCTCGTCCTGTTCAGCTGTTAAGGCACTGTTCTAGTGCATGGATGGACTCTATGATCTGGTATCTGTTAAGGCACTGTTCTAGTGCATGGATGGACTCTATGATCTGGTATCTGTTAAGGCACTGTTCTAGTGCATGACTGGACCCCATGGTCTGGTATCTGATAGGCACTGTTCTAGTGCATGGATGGGCTCTATTAGCTGGTATCTGTTAAGGCACTGTTCTAGTGCATGGATGGGCCCCACAGTCTGATATCTGTTAAGGCTCTGTTCTAGTGCATGAATGGGCCCCATGGTCTGGTATCTGTTAAGGCTCTGTTCTAGTGCATGGATGGGCTCTATGGTCTGGTATCTGTTAAGGCACTGTTCTAGTGCATGGATGGGCCCCACAGTCTGATATCTGTTAAGGCTCTGTTCTAGTGCATGAATGGACCCCATGGTCTGGTATCTGTTAAGGCTCTGTTCTAGTGCATGGATGGGCTCTATGGTCTGGTATCTGTTAAGGCACTGTTCTAGTGCATGGATGGGCCCCACAGTCTGATATCTGTTAAGGCTCTGTTCTAGTGCATGAATGGACCCCATGGTCTGGTATCTGTTAAGGCACTTTTCTAGTGCATGAATGGACCCCATGGTCTGGTATCTGTTAAGGCTCTGTTCTAGTGCATGAATGGACCCCATGGTCTGGTATCTGTTAAGGCTCTGTTCTAGTGCATGAATGGACCCCATGGTCTGGTATCTGTTAGGTACTGTTCTAGTGCATGGATGGGCCCCATGGTCTGGTTTTCATTATTCCCCTTTAACCTGGGACACCAGGTGAGTGGGATCTCTGGCCAATTAGTGCCATTAATCAATCAATCAATCAATTAATCAATTAACTCAGGTAGAAAAGCAGCAGCAATACTGGTCTTGAAGCCCATATTTGCATAATCTCTTCTTGGGGGTTATAACATTATAGCAAGCACTTATAACAATGTGAAGAAATACACATTCTTCAATTCTGTTCACATAAATTAAGCTTGAAATAACCTCTGCAGCCAACCTTCTGGATAACTTTGAAAATATGAAATATTTAAATGTTTAATTATATAAAAGTCTCCATGTCATAGTCTAATGTGTTTTAGTCAAATTAAACATAATTTTAAGAATAGTTTTATGATGGTGTTCCCTTCCAATTATGTATGGATCACTTTAATAAATTTCAGTCATTTATATTCATTGCACAATGTATGTTCAAATTCTGATTGTTAGACCTGTGAAATACAATATCAAAGGTATGACATTTATGAGGCACTGAACAGCTGCAGTAATTGGATTACTTCACCTTCACGATGTCTGTGTTGCATTTAATAATAAGTAATGACTCAATATTCAGATGTGCGCTGATCTAGCCAATAATAAGCACAGCATTGTTTATATTGATAAATGTCACCTCTGTGTCCAATTAACCAATCAAAAGCGTAGTCGTGTGTAAACAGGCATATTAACCTTACTGTACAACAAAAGCGTAGTCGTGTGTAAACAGGCATATTAACCTTACTGTACAACACAAGCGTAGTCGTGTGTAAACAGGCATATTAACCTTACTGTACAACAAAAGCGTAGTCGTGTGTAAACAGGCATATTAACCTTACTGTACAACAAAAGCGTAGTCGTGTGTAAACAGGCATATTAACCTTACTGTACAACAACAGCGTAGTCGTGTGTAAACAGGCATATTAACCTTACTGTACAACAACAGCGTAGTCGTGTGTAAACAGGCATATTAACCTTACTGTACAACAAAAGCGTAGTCGTGTGTAAACAGGCATATTAACCTTACTGTACAACAAAAGCGTAGTCGTGTGTAAACAGGCATATTAACCTTACTGTACAACAAAAGCGTAGTCGTGTGTAAACAGGCATATTAACCTTACTGTACAACAACAGCGTAGTCGTGTGTAAACAGGCATATTAACCTTACTGTACAACAAAAGCGTAGTCGTGTGTAAACAGGCATATTAACCTTACTGTACAACACAAGCGTAGTCGTGTGTAAACAGGCATATTAACCTTACTGTACAACACAAGCGTAGTCGTGTGTAAACAGGCATATTAACCTTACTGTACAACAAAAGCGTAGTCGTGTGTAAACAGGCATATTAACCTTACTGTACAACAAAAGCGTAGTCGTGTGTAAACAGGCATATTAACCTTACTGTACAACAAAAGCGTAGTCGTGTGTAAACAGGCATATTAACCTTACTGTACAACAAAAGCGTAGTCGTGTGTAAACAGGCATATTAACCTTACTGTACAACAACAGCGTAGTCGTGTGTAAACAGGCATATTAACCTTACTGTGCAACAACAGCGTAGTCGTGTGTAAACAGGCATATTAACCTTACTGTACAACAAAAGCGTAGTCGTGTGTAAACAGGCATATTAACCTTACTGTACAACAAAAGCGTAGTCGTGTGTAAACAGGCATATTAACCTTACTGTACAACAAAAGCGTAGTCGTGTGTAAACAGGCATATTAACCTTACTGTACAACAAAAGCGTAGTCGTGTGTAAACAGGCATATTAACCTTACTGTACAACAAAAGCGTAGTCGTGTGTAAACAGGCATATTAACCTTACTGTACAACACAAGCGTAGTCGTGTGTAAACAGGCATATTAACCTTACTGTACAACACAAGCGTAGTCGTGTGTAAACAGGCATATTAACCTTACTGTACAACAAAAGCGTAGTCGTGTGTAAACAGGCATATTAACCTTACTGTACAACAAAAGCGTAGTCGTGTGTAAACAGGCATATTAACCTGACTGTACAACAAAAGCGTAGTCGTGTGTAAACAGGCATATTAACCTTACTGTACAACAAAAGCGTAGTCGTGTGTAAACAGGCATATTAACCTTACTGTACAACAAAAGCGTAGTCGTGTGTAAACAGGCATATTAACCTTACTGTACAACAAAAGCGTAGTCGTGTGTAAACAGGCATATTAACCTTACTGTACAACAAAAGCGTAGTCGTGTGTAAACAGGCATATTAACCTTACTGTACAACAACAGCGTAGTCGTGTGTAAACAGGCATATTAACCTTACTGTACAACAAAAGCGTAGTCGTGTGTAAACAGGCATATTAACCTTACTGTACAACAAAAGCGTAGTCGTGTGTAAACAGGCATATTAACCTTACTGTACAACAAAAGCGTAGTCGTGTGTAAACAGGCATATTAACCTTACTGTACAACAAAAGCGTAGTCGTGTGTAAACAGGCATATTAACCTTACTGTACAACAAAAGCGTAGTCGTGTGTAAACAGGCATATTAACCTTACTGTACAACAAAAGCGTAGTCGTGTGTAAACAGGCATATTAACCTTACTGTACAACAAAAGCGTAGTCGTGTGTAAACAGGCATATTAACCTTACTGTACAACAAAAGCGTAGTCGTGTGTAAACAGGCATATTAACCTTACTGTACAACAAAAGCATAGTCGTGTGTAAACAGGCATATTAACCTTACTGTACAACAAAAGCGTAGTCGTGTGTAAACAGGCATATTAACCTTACTGTACAACAAAAGCGTAGTCGTGTGTAAACAGGCATATTAACCTTACTGTACAACAAAAGCGTAGTCGTGTGTAAACAGGCATATTAACCTTACTGTACAACAAAAGCGTAGTCGTGTGTAAACAGGCATATTAACCTTACTGTACAACAAAAGCGTAGTCGTGTGTAAACAGGCATATTAACCTTACTGTACAACAACAGCGTAGTCGTGTGTAAACAGGCATATTAACCTTACTGTACAACAAAAGCGTAGTCGTGTGTAAACAGGCATATTAACCTTACTGTACAACAAAAGCGTAGTCGTGTGTAAACAGGCATATTAACCTTACTGTACAACAAAAGCGTAGTCGTGTGTAAACAGGCATATTAACCTTACTGTACAACAAAAGCGTAGTCGTGTGTAAACAGGCATATTAACCTTACTGTACAACAAAAGCGTAGTCGTGTGTAAACAGGCATATTAACCTTACTGTACAACAACAGCGTAGTCGTGTGTAAACAGGCATATTAACCTTACTGTACAACAAAAGCGTAGTCGTGTGTAAACAGGCATATTAACCTTACTGTACAACAAAAGCGTAGTCGTGTGTAAACAGGCATATTAACCTTACTGTACAACAAAAGCGTAGTCGTGTGTAAACAGGCATATTAACCTTACTGTACAACAAAAGCGTAGTCGTGTGTAAACAGGCATATTAACCTTACTGTACAACAAAAGCGTAGTCGTGTGTAAACAGGCATATTAACCTTACTGTACAACAAAAGCGTAGTCGTGTGTAAACAGGCATATTAACCTTACTGTACAACAACAGCGTAGTCGTGTGTAAACAGGCATATTAACCTTACTGTACAACAAAAGCGTAGTCGTGTGTAAACAGGCATATTAACCTTACTGTACAACAAAAGCGTAGTCGTGTGTAAACAGGCATATTAACCTTACTGTACAACAAAAGCGTAGTCGTGTGTAAACAGGCATATTAACCTTACTGTACAACAAAAGCGTAGTCGTGTGTAAACAGGCATATTAACCTTACTGTACAACAAAAGCGTAGTCGTGTGTAAACAGGCATATTAACCTTACTGTACAACAAAAGCGTAGTCGTGTGTAAACAGGCATATTTTAAGGGAATATCTCAGTAGGGGGGTATTTCACAAACTGAGATTAATAACTTAGTTCGACAACTTTTGCGAATACGGTGGAGAAGCTGGGACTTAACGATTCTATCCTACACAGTTCCCTCAACACAGCCAATATGCTTATGAGCAGTTTCCTGTATATTTCTTTTAATTGCCATTGGCTGTTTGGCAAAAATGTTGGTGCAGTGGTACCATTACATTGCCTGAGTTGCAAGATTAATGTCCATATTTTGATGAAGACACAACCATGGTGGTTAAATATACAGGTTTAGTCATTTAGTCATGGTAACGCCTGTAAGGTTTACAAGCATTAATGCGGCTCTAAACCTATTCAGTCAGCGGTTCTCTGAAGTGACGGAGAGCATTGAACGCACCAGTGTGTCAGTTAGGAAAGGCTGGCACTCGTTTAACAGTGCCCAGCTGACGTATCATGCGTTCGCACGCACTGAGCGAACACAAACCCCTGTAACGCTGTCTGTCTGTCTGTCTGTCGTCTCAGATAAGAAGGCGCTGGAGATCGACGCCAGGATGAACATGATCTCCTGTCCCGACGGACGTCAGCTGCTCATGATCATGAAAACCACCAAGAAGGACGCGGGACTGTATGAGTGTGTGGCCGCCAACCCGCTGGCTGCCGTCACCAGCTCCTGCATGATCTCCCTGGCCCGTGAGTGCAACGTCCGGCCTCGTACCTGCCTCACACCTGTTTATATCCCATCTAAACTATATCCTCTAACCCATTTCTCACGTGCTCAGTCTCCCTCTTGTACCTGCTATGGTGCTTAACTTTATGTTGTAGGTTTATGTGTGTAATACTCCTGTAAGTAGTAAGTAGTATTTCTAAGTGAGTCGTACTAAAACTAAAATACTATTTATGTATTAAGGGCTATTGTTATGAGCCTAATGACTTGACTCCGGCTACTCGCTGCCTAAACCTGTATGTTTGGGCTCAGGAGCCGGCGTGAGCCGCGAGATCACTCGGGGGCATCTGTTGAAAAGCCTGTGTGCATTTTGGGGGTGACCCGTGTGTTGCGTCTGTGTCCCCGTCTGACCAGGCCTGCCCAACCGCCCCGGTACCCCAGAGGTTCCACAAAAGTACAAGAACACGGCCCTGGTGCTGTGGAGGCCCTCGGACACCTTGGCCCCCTGCACCTACTCCCTGGAAAGAAGAGCGGAGGGTGGGTCATTTCTTTATTTCTTCTCTAACACGGTTTGGAACGTTAATGTTGGTGGTCACTGCATTCTGTGAATCAATGTCAGTTATAGGCCAAGCTCGGTATTTCATTTTTCTAGATTGTTAAATGAGAGGATGAAACATAATAAGTGATCTGTGAGGTTTCTACAGAAGATAGGAATGGTGTGAATATCACATTGTTGATGGATGTATTCTTTCAGTGGCTTATTTATATATACAGAAGGGTGATAAATTAAAGGAAAAATCAAAATGAACTGTCTTAGTATGGTGTTGGGCCACCACGAGCCGCCAGAACAGCTTCAATGCTGCAGATACAAAGTTGGGACAGTATGTAAAATGCACTTAAAAGTAGAAAGCAGTGATTTGTAAATTCTATTTTACATATATTTAATTGGAAACAGGACAATGGAAAATATATTTAATGTTTTACCTTATCTTTATCTTTATTGATTTTTGTAAATATATGCTAATTTATAATTTTATGCCTGCAACACGTTCTAAAAAGATGGGACAGGGGCAAAAAAAAGACTGGGAAGTTCAAAAAACACCTGTTTGGAACTTTCCACAGGTAAACAAGTGATGCTATCATGACTGGGTATAGAAAGATATCAAAAGACTCTTAACATCTTATTTTCAGGTAGTTTTACCATCGATACTATAACCTCTCTGCATTTGAATGGATCTCTATCGGAATTGGGGGGTGGGACTAGATTTAGCTGTAAATTATGCTGGAACAGTATGGAACACATGGCTGGCTAAATGGCTCTAAGTCATCAAGGGTCTGAGGTATCAAACGAGCCTCAAACCATCACTCTGCTGCCAGATATGCAGTAGATATGGATGGATCACTTTAAGGGTTGTTTCTCTGGACTCATTTTCCTATTGAACTCTATGGACAAATAAGTCAGGAGAAACAACCCTTCAAATGATCCAGTGATAAATATAAGTAAATGTAAATTTACAAACCACTGCTTTCTGCTTTTATGTGCATTTTACATATTGTCCCAACCTCTTTGGAATTAGGGTTTGTATATATATATATATAACCTGTCACGGTAACAGGTGAGTTTACTTTGTTTCATTCTCATTTTGATTGAAGGAAATGTTGTTTTTCTCTCCAAGAAATATCTAAAAGAAAATAAGTTAATAGGTCTCTACAATGACCCTGAAATTTGGTTCCATTGTCTAGATTTGAAATCCACTGTTGGAAATAAATTTCCCCACCATTAGGCTTAATGTTTGAGATACATTTCAGGAATAAATACTGTTATAACTCCAATCATAGGCTATAATTATATGTCCTCTTCAAGAATTGCACAAATTCCAACCAAACAGCAGTGAAAACCTTGCAAATGGTTTATCCATTGCCACCACCTGGTGGTCATCATAAGTATAGCAACATGTTTTGTTAAAAATGCATTTACGGAGACAAAAAAAATTTGTAAAAAAAAAAAAATATATTATTATTACATACGTTTAAGTGTCCTTATTTTTTACGAAATATGTCTTTTTTTTTTCTCAAGGTGAAACAAACTGGCTGATTGTAGCGACCGGTGTGGCTGAGTGCTATTACAATGCCACAGATCTTCCAGCAGGGGGCACCTTTAAGTTCAGGGTGGCCTGTGTCAACAAAGCAGGCCAGGGGCCCTATAGCAACCTCTCAGAGAAAGTGTGTCTGGAGTCCACAGGTACATACCCAACCCGTACTGTAAACTCCAACTCCACCCAGCCAGCTCCACCCAGCCTGGCCATAGTGTAACAGCTACACACAGCCTGGCCTACTGTAACAACTACACCCAGCCAGCTACACCCAGCCTGGCCATAGTGTAACAGCTACACCCAGCCAGCTACACCCAGCCTGGCCATAGAGTAACAGCTCCACCCAGCCTGGCCTACTGTAACAACTACACCCAGCCAGCTACACCCAGCCTGGCCATAGTGTAACAGCTACACCCAGCCTGGCCATAGTGTAACAGCTACACCCAGCCTGGCCATAGAGTAACAGCTACACCCAGCCTGGCCATAGAGTAACAGCTACACACAGCCTGGCCTACTGTAACAACTACACCCAGCCAGCTACACCCAGCCTGGCCATAGTGTAACAGCTACACCCAGCCTGGCCATAGTGTAACAGCTACACCCAGCCAGATACACCCAGCCTGGCCATACTGTAACAGCTCCACCCAGCCTGGCCATAGTGTAACAGCTACACCCAGCCAGCTTCACCCAGCCTGGCCATAGTGTAACAGCTACACCCAGCCTGGCCATAGTGTAACAGCTACACCCAGCCTGGCCATAGAGTAACAGCTACACCCAGCCTGGCCATAGAGTAACAGCTATACCCAGCCTGGCCTACTGTAACAACTACACCCAGCCAGCTACACCCAGCCTGGCCATAGAGTAACAGCTCCACCCAGCCTGGCCTACTGTAACAACTACACCCAGCCAGCTACACCCAGCCTGGCCATAGTTTAACAGCTACACCCAGCCTGGCCATAGTGTAACAGCTACACCCAGCCTGGCCATAGAGTAACAGCTACACCCAGCCTGGCCATAGAGTAACAGCTATACCCAGCCTGGCCATAGTGTAACAGCTACACACAGCCTGGCCTACTGTAACAACTACACCCAGCCAGCTACACCCAGCCTGGCCATAGTGTAACAGCTACACCCAGCCAGCTACACCCAGCCTGGCCATAGTGTAACAGCTACACCCAGCCAGCTCCACCCAGCCTGGCCATAGAGGAACAGCTACACCCAGCCTGGCCTACTGTAACAACTACACCCAGCCAGCTACACCCAGCCTGGCCATAGAGTAACAGCTACACCCAGCCTGGCCATAGTGTAACAGCTACATACATTCTTTATTACCCTTGAAAATTAGTTTTGCACATCCAGTTAGCTGGGTAAAACTGTCACATAAAAACACACAATGTACAACTACAAATATTTCACTGAATACATTTAGATACATAAATTGGCAGATGATACCACCAGACATCTTGCAATATTTAATGTGTTCGGCTCGTTTTTACAGTATCTGCATAGTTCCAAATATTTCAAGAAAAGCTTTCTCACAATCTTGTGAAAGGGAATGTTGTCAGTCGTTTGAGTTTTTCATGAGCTGGATAAGGAGATTTTGTTTTGTTTTAATTCACGGCAGTAGGTGCATAGAAGGAAACACAATTGCTGGCTGACATGCCCTTGGCACTAGATATTATTTGTGATTGAGTCAACTGTAGAAGAAATGTTTCAAGGCCTTGCGGTTATATGGATATTGTTCTGCAGAAGAGTTTTACATTTACAAGTCTCATGTCTTAATATTATTTTGTATTGAATATTCATTAGATGTGTTTATAGAGCCTTTTGTTGTCAGAAGTGTTTAAAGGGTAACAAAGCACGCTGGTTTAGCTTGACCCCGCCCCCTTTTGATATGAGATAAATGCTGAAATCTGGGCGTGATAAGGTAATAATATAGGGGCTGAGCTCCAGGTATCAAACCATGCCCCAGCCATTTTTTTTCACTAGTAGCCAAAAGCCCATTCTGCTCTGGACAGTGGACAGCACTCACGGCAGCTTTGTTCCACTCTCTTTCTCTCTCTACGTCTCTCACTTACACACAAACAAACCCGCTAGCTCCAGCGACTCCCAAGCCCCAAGGAGCCAGCCGCTGCCGAGACAGAGGCATAGCTGTACAGATTTATATTTCGTCAGCTGGAGGAAGTTTTTGGCCAATCACAGATTGAACATGCAGTACCTAACGTTTTACCACTAGAGACACTTTTGAGCCAGATCCTTTGGGTTTATGCTGTTTTGCGCTGACTACAGTAAAATGTCAAGATTTGGATCAGAATCAATCAGCAACACTTAGAAAAACCAAATGTGTCAGTTATCATCTAAAATAAACGGTTTTAGTGCTTTGTTACCCTTTAATCTGTCATATAGCAAGAAAGTACACAAACACAACAAAGAACAGTTCTGTATAAATAACATATTTTTACAAGAAAATCAAGTTTTGACAAAAAAATATAATTCTTAGGCGTGCAATTCAGTAAACATTTGTCCTTACCTTTGACTAATGATTAAAAACAATATATTTAGTTTTCTTCTTCACAATTATGAAACACTTGAGTGTGCAACAATGATAAATAAATAAATAAAATAAATAAATATGGAAATATAAAAATATATATATAAAATAATATTAATCAAACATAAATATAATATATCAAACTAATCTGACAAAAAATGTAACGCTTGCATTTACTGGAGAGTTGAGGACAAATGTTAATTAAATACACACCTCTACAGACCTACGATCTCGTTATTGGGCAGAAAACCTGCTCAAGTACATAGCGTAACAAATTATTTATTTCGGCAGGAACTTCCAAACCTTCTGGCATTGTCATCGTCAAGACCGCTCCTTCCCCCAAGCCTCCGGCCGTGACATCTTCAGTGACCAGTCCAGCCGTCAAACCTGCCTCCTCTGCTGGCTTTCCTACAGTTACTGTCTCTCAGGATTCTCCAGCCCCAACTCCTCCCCGGGACTCTGTTCCCCCTGCCCCCAAACCCAGCCGCCCGTCTCCTCCCCGGGACTCTGTTCCCCCTGCCCCCAAACCCAGCCGCCCGTCTCCTCCCCGGGACTCTGTTCCCCCTGCCCCCAAACCCAGCCGCCCGTCTCCTCCCCGGGACTCTGTTCCCCCTGCCCCCAAACCCAGCTGCCCGTCTCCTCCCCGGGACTCTGTTCCCCCTGCCCCCAAACCCAGCCGCCCGTCTCCTCCCCGGGACTCTGTTCCCCCTGCCCCCAAACCCAGCCGCCCGTCTTCACCCCGGGACTCTGTTCCCCCTGCCCCCAAACCCAGCCGCCCGTCTCCTCCCCGGGACTCTGTTCCCCCTGCCCCCAAACCCAGCCGCCCGTCTCCTCCCCGGGACTCTGTTCCCCCTGCCCCCAAACCCAGCCGCCTGTCTCCACCCCGGGACTCTGTTCCCCCTGCCCCCAAACCCAGCCGCCCGTCTCCTCCCCGGGACTCTGTTCCCCCTGCCCCCAAACCCAGCCACCTGTCTCCACCCCGGAGCACTGCCACTACGCCTGTGTCCCCTGCTCCTGGCCCCTCCCCGCCCTGTCGCACTGTCACGCCCATCCAGATCTCCCCCTCTGTCACGCCCACTTCCACCAAGGCTAAGACGACCCTGAACATCACCGTCACCACCGCCTCTTCCCTGACCACGCCCACCACCGCTACCCCCGCCCCTTCCACTCAGGCACAGGTTCGGCTCACCAAGTCTCCCCCTCCCGTCCTGCCCAAACCGCAGAGCCCTGTCAGCATCGCCCCTGCCCCGTCTCAGACCGCCCTCGTGTCCCCGCCCCCCGCCATCGGCAAGCCCATCTCCGCCGTTCCTTTGTATGTCCCTGCCGCTACGGCCCCCGCCCCACCTCCCGGCCCCTCCCTCTCTCCCCCCGTCGTCCTGGTGACCAGTCTGAGCCCTGTGGGGGACGGCACGGCCACGCCTTCCCGCATGACCCCCACGGGCCGCATCACGCCCTCCGGCCGCAGGACTCCATTGGGCAAGCCTGGGGAGACTACCTTACGGCAGGGGGTACCCCAGAAACCCTACACCTTCATGGATGAAAAGGCCAGGTAACTACCTGCACGAGGAACTGTTACTATTATTATTATAGGACCTAACCCCCTAACCCTAACCCTACCCCTACCCCTAACCCTACCTGCACTAGGAACTATTACTATTATTATTATAGGACCTAACCCCCTACCCCTAACCCTACCTGCACGAGGAACTATTACTGATATTATTATAGGACCTAACCCTAACCCTAACCCTAACCCTAACCCTACCTGCACGAGGAACTATTACTATTATTATTATAGGACCTAACCCCCTAACCCTAACCCTAACCCTACCCCTAACCCTACCTGCACGAGGAACTATTACTGATATTATTATAGGACCTAACCCTAACCCTAACCCTAACCCTACCTGCACGCGGAACTATTACTTTTATTATTATAGGACCTAACCCTAACCCTAACCCTAACCCTACCTGCACTAGGAACTATTACTGGTACACACGAGTGCACTACTGCTAATTCTACTACAATTACTACTATCAATAATAATAATAATAATGCATTTATAGCACTTTTCACGATTTCCTGATTTACAGTCAGTGGGGAAACCAACAAGTCACCTCAGTAACCACAAAATGTAGCTCCCACCTGACTGGTGGCACGGCAGCCATCTTGTGCCAAAAGCACTTGCCTCACATTAGCTAAGCTTGAGAAGAAAGTAATCATTGAGCCAATTAATGTCCCTGTCACTGCACTGGGGCAAAAAAAAAACCTTTTATCATAGTTTTTATTATGAACAACTGTCTTCGGACAGACTGTACTAATCGCTTTATTTAGCTTGTCTTGTATGGTGCGTGCGCAACGTGCTATAAACCATAAAACTGCAACTGAAACAAATACACATAAAACGGTAACGACAATACACATAAAACGGTAATAAAGTTAAATTAGTTTAATAAGGTTAGAAGCAGGTTTTTTAAAATGGCTCTTAAACTTGATATATGAGATGACAGAGGCGGAGACACTAATACAATCTGGCAGATTATTCCATAATATGTGCGGCTGGGACAGTGATGAGGTCTTTTGTTGAGGGTGTAAGGGATCTTTTTAAGGGATGTAAGAGATTGGCAATGTATTCTGAGGTGTATCAAGGATAAGATATGATACTTTGCTATGTACTGGGCAATTAAAGATATCATTTATGTTGTATGTTGTTGGTCTGTCTGTAACTGTTGCCTTATAATGAAATGTTCAAAAGATAGTTCTCTTTCGTGAGTTTTTTAAAATATAGATTATTTGAGTTTTAGTGGATTTTTTTTATTGACACAGACCGTTTATGGGCCGGATTCAGAGATGGCCAACTTAAGTCATGCGCTTAAGTGCCTATGAGATACGTCGTATTCTAACCTGTGCTACGCGGGTGTGTTTCTCTAAATGTGGGTGGCACTGGGCATGATATTCTAATGACCTGTTTCTTGTACCTGCCCCCTGGGTTGCCAGCTTTCTACTAAAAAAATGTGTGTGGGGGTATACATTTTCAACGTGTCAGTGACATTACCTTTAATAACCCACCTTTGTGCATCGTAGTTACTCTTGCGTGATGGGGAAGGCGTTGAACATATTAATCCGTCACATTGATAAAATC
>CM040398.1:1895000-1990000 GCA_022702515.1 Ilyophis sp. 1 JC-2022 | reverse complement strand
AGTATCAATATTAGTAGTAAGAAAATTGTTTGCAGCTGAGGTATATTAAAACAAAAAAGTTAAATGGAATAAAACTCTAATCCGATGTTCACAGGAAGGTGTTTTATTCTGATTGAGCTATTAAACCGAATATTGAAGGAATATTAGGCTCCATGTAAACATAGCCATTGACTCACAATGCTTAAACTTCCATCCATGTTCACATTCCCTCCTGACTCTCCCCATATTAGATCAACTAATTCATCATCCATCAACCCGCTTATTCCTTTTCAGGGTCACGGGGGGTGCTGGAGCCTATCCCAGCATGCATTGGGCGAGAGGCAGGAATACACCCTGGACAGGCCGCCAATCCATCACAGGGCACACACACCATTCACTCACTCATTCATACCTATGGGCAATTTAGAGTCTCCAATTAGCCTAACCTGCATGTTTTTGGACTGTGGGAGGAAACCGGAGTACCCGGAGGAAACCCACACTGACACGGGGAGAACATGCAAACTCCACACAGAAAGGCCCTCGGCCGGGATTCGAACTCGGTACCTTCTTGCTGTAAGGCGACAGTGCTAACCACTGCACCACCGTGCCGCCAGATCAACTAATTGTTTTCATAAATGTCTCAATTAGAATGAGTCACTTGACTGTGCTGTTGAAGTGCCTATGGGGACCTCTGAAGCAGACCTTTGGAATACATGTGCTGGAAACAAACTGCTGGCCCTAGATATAGGGCTTGAAAACTGAAAATCCAGTCTCAAAACTAGACAATCTGTAGATCTTCAGTTTTCCTCTTCTGCTCAAGCTGCATCCCATGATAATAATAAAACGACAAGCTGTTTTCAGTCACGCCATTGCGGCTTTGCGTTTCTCGTAACGGGCGGGGTTTTGTTTGATAGGGAATGTATTGTCTCTCAACAGGCTCAGCGGTAAACTCCCTTTCCTGGAGAGTGACCCACAGGAGACAGAAGCCAAAATCCAAGCCGCCAGATTTGACCTCAGCAAGCTCTACCCAAACGTATCCCAGAGTGCATCGCTCTTCCTGAAAAAGATCCTGTGTAGCTATCCATGGTGAGTTCAGTGCTTCTATGGTGCCCTAGACTGCCTGATACTGCTGATATACTGTATATCTCAGTACAAGTGCTTTTGCCTTTATACAGTCCAGTGTGAACAGTTAACATACTTTTGTATAATATCATTTTATGTGGGTTATTTGATATGTATTGGGGAGGAGTGTGTGTTATTTGATATGTATTGGAGAGGAGTGTGGGTTGTGTGATATGTATTGGTGAGGAGTGTAGTGTAATGAGGTTGCAGGTTTGTTTCCAATTTGGGGCACTGTCATTGTTCCCTTGAGCAAATTGCTTAACCTGAACTGCTTCAATAAAATATCCAGCTTCAAAAATGGGTATTATGTCAAATAAATTGCAAATTGCAAGTTTCTGACTCACGCTACATGCTTAAATGTAATACATAATTCAATGCACATTGATTGTGCAGTGTTATTAGATTTTGCATAAATTGTATTTTATTCATCTTCATAGTGTGCTCAAATCAACAAGCAGTGCATTATCTGCAATGTTTTGTGTTAACACTTCTCATTCTAAAGTCACAGTGAGATGTCTCGGTGAAATTAAAGATAAGTGCAATTAAACCTTTAAAATGTAGCAGCTTGACATTACCTCAGGCTGAACAGCAGGTGGCTAACAGGTGCGTTTGGGTTTAAGGGCCCGTCCGACCATTAAGGACTGCTTCAGCAACTCGTGGCTGCAGGATGCGTACCTGATGAAGCTTCGGCGGCAGACGCTCACCTTCACCACCACGCGGCTGAAGGAGTTCCTGGTGGAGCACCAGCGACGGCGTGCGGAGGCGGCCACCAAACACAGGGTCCTCCTGCGCTCGTACCAGAGCTCACCACAGTCACCAACCACACCCACCCCGCCTGGCACCAAGTGAGCCAGCGAGCGCAGCCGTGGAGGGCGGGGGGAGGGGGGGCTGAATGGTGAAAGCATGCCAGGATCGAGCAGGACCCCCCTCTCTGACCCCACCCTTCTTCTGCTCCGGACGTCAGGGCCAAGGCTTGGTTTCCACTACGCCCTTCTCATTTTTGGGGCGGGGCAGGGCGGGGCTCCATAGGAGAGTGCCCACACCCACACCCAGGCCTCCGAGACCCAGCTATGCTGACTCCACGACGAGAAGCCTTGCTCCTCAAACCGTGCCAACACCACGACGAGAAGCCTCGCTCCTCAAACCGTGCCGACACCACGACGAGAAGCCTCGCTCCTCAAACCGTGCCGACACCACGACGAGAAGCCTCGCTCCTCAAACCGTGCCAACACCACGACGAGAAGCCTCGCTCCTCAAACCGTGCCAACTCTACGACGAGAAGCCTCGCTCCTCAAACCGTGCCGAAACCACGACGAGAAGCCTTGCTCCTCAAACCAGGCTGGCTTTCAAAGCAAATACCTCATCAACTGCCAGACAGCATGCTTTCTGCAATTATGTTCTCTGTACAGGAGCTCTTTTTCCCCAAACCCGGGTCCTGCCCTCCACCCCCTCTCACCCCATTCTTAATTCCAATGTTTTCTGCTGAGCTTTAGCTGTCAGTCATTGGCGATGGGCTAGACTGGAGAGCTCTGGCACATTACAGTTTGAGAAATCACATTTTCTGACCTTCTCATCGAAGCTCTCTTCTCAAAAACTCTAGATCATGATCTAGCGTTGGTGAAAGATTCACGTGAATGATTCTGTAATGTTACCCAGCACCAGGCCGGGAACGTCATATTTGTGGAGAAGTAAGGTGTGTATTTTTCCTCTCTGCTTTTATAAGCTTAGTAATGTTCTTTTTTCACTGGTAACGTCAATTATTTTATCAGTAATTATCAGTGTACATTGGAGTTTTTGCAGTAATCACAAAGATTGAGAGATGTCGCTGAGATTGGTAAATCTTTTATTACAAAGGTTTTCTGAAGAATTAGCCAGTTGCAAGGCAAGAAAGAATTTGCTTAAAACATGTTTATTTTATGGATCCCATGGGTTATTGGCTGCTGACTGACCTCCGTCAGTACTTCAAAGTGACATGGTCAGAACAACACACAGCCACTTGCATGTAAAGATTCTGCTCCTGACGAGAGGCAGAGCAGGCAGCTGTATCACACAAGCCGAGTCTTTCAGTGGCGACGGCTAGTTCTGCATTCTCTAGGGCTTGCGTACAGCTGCATGGAAGTCACGACTGCCATATATCACCGGTATCACCGAACAGTTATTAAAGATGGCCAATAACTCATGAATAAGGACTAGATAAGATTTGCTATATTTTTGTTACTTTCTATAATACCAGTTTATGGGAAAATAGAGATAGACTGTCCAATGGTTCAGTCTGATGAAAGGGGGAAGGTGGGTGTACAGATTCACAGTTTGGGAAAGGAAAGCTTTGGAAAGGGAGCTGCTCCAGCTGCTGGAGCTCTTTTAAGACCAGGTCATCTTGTGTCGCGTCTTAACCAGTCCTGTGGCAAACCCTAACAATGCATATCTGTTCCTATACAGAGCCCATTTAAAGTACCCAGCTAAATTCCTTCCTCCAGATTGACTACCATAAGCCAGATCATCCTACTTTAGAAAAAGAGAGAAAAAGGGTCGTTTTTTATGTATTTATTGAATTTTTTGGGAAGCATGTATGTCCCTGGCACATGAAACATTCACCGTAGAAATAAAGATAAAGATGATAAAAATACCCTGGCCTAACCCTTTTCTGGTTGTATATCTTACCCATCTATTGTGGTAGAACCCTTTCTGTAATCATTTCAAGGTCACACCCCTGCAATATGGTTTAATATATGTTTTTACCTACATTCATTTCAACAGATTATAAAAGGAATCAAGATACATGCTGATGAATTTTATGTGACAAATAAATAATTTTTCTATGACAAATTGTCACAGCATAGCATAATATTTGTTAATTGAAATTATTTTTTTAATTTGACTTAGCTTACTCAAGTTTTCAAAAGTTTTTATTTGTTTTAGAAAACAAATATGGGAAGGCTTATCTTATATAACACAAGAACGACATGCCTACATACCTGAAACCATTATTTAGAAATGTGACTTCAAAACATGAATTGAACTCAATGTAATGTTCTGTTTAACTAATGAAGAAATGGGGTTTTCTTTTCTTTTAAGTTATTTCTTAGGGAAAATATAATACAAATACATGAACTAGGATTGATGTTGGACACAACATATAATATTGGTTTAATAGAGTAGAAGTGTTGTACTTGATATGTTGTGTAACCAGAAAGTAAGTGACAGCATTAATATGGGTCATGTACCGTAGCTGATTGTAAAATTTTATTTTCCTATTTTTTCAGCAAATGCAACGGTGTTTTTTTGGCAATAGACTGTTTACATAAGTCTTCTTGGATGTGTAATTGGACTTTGTGGTCAAGTGTGAGAATGTTGAGTAGCTGCTTACGTAATACAGTCAGTATGTTTGGCGTGAAGCTGTCATAGAACTGTGATTCAATAACAGAACTTACTGTTGTGTTCCTTAACCATGGAGTAAACCTGGGCGTGTTTCTTAACTATGGAGTAAACCTGGGAGTGTTTCTTCAAAGCCTCAGCGTTTATTACGGATGATAATATCCTCCATATATTTCACCTTGGTACGGTTGGTCATGTCGGAAAAGCCCACAAGGATGTTTTTATGTGTTTGTTTTTTTATTGATCTCTACATTGATTGTGTAAATATAGACAGGATGCCTTGAGAGTTCTTGTAAATGTTAATGAAGTCATAAGGGATTACTGAACAGCCCAGTATAACATACAGCAGGGTGACCTGCATTGTTACATTTAGAGAAAATGAAGTTGAATCCAGAGCGCCCTCTGTCAGTATTTAAGCTACATGATGTTTAGCGTCCCGATGAGTTACACTCCAGGTTGTGGTTCTGGTCGCCTGCCATTGATTTCCAGGACACAGGCATTCATACCCACAAATATGAATATGTGTTTCTGCATTCTGTCACTATAGAAACAGTACAGTACCTGCCCCTGATCCTTTTTTGGGTTCCTATCTGGTTCTGTTTCCAGCTCTAGAAGTTTTACAAATGCCCCCCCCCCCCCCACCCCCCCCCCCACCCCCCAGCAGAGTCCAGTCCGAGGGACAGGCTCCGTGGGGCAGGCTCGTTCCCAGAGAAGGCCGTGCAAAGTTTGCTATTATGTGAGCGGATAAATCAACAAAAGAGGGGAATACGGTTACGCGTAGGCGAATTTTAAGGGTTTGTAAAATTCCCTTTGGCATTAAAGACGCTCCCTCAAAATGGTAGCAGGTAATGGGAATGAGCTGCTTTAAAACCCGCAGATAGGAGCACACGATTTATAAGATCACAGCACTGACAGTCGTATGTAAAGTGTTATTTCCAGTGGTTTGTTTATTTATTTATTTATTCTTCAGACTCGGTTATGACTCTGGAACCTTTTACAACGTTGTGGAATGACTCATTTAACTCTGGTGTGGCTCTAAAGGCATGATAGCTGAGTACAAAGAATCCTAATAAAACCTATGTGACAAACTGCAGTTTGTATTCTGTGGGCGTGTAGAGGGTTTGTTTTGGGCTTTTTTTCCACATCCTCCCAAGAACCGACAACAAATTTTTGTCCTCTGTAGGGAACTCAAGAAGCATATATTCAACTATGCTGAAACCGACACTACAAGGGATATTCATTTTTTTAAATCCTGTTTTTGAACATATTTTCAGTGCAACATTTTTTTTGTCACCCAAGACACTTTAATATTAATATTATGTCAAAGATATTAAAATACTTAGTTTTTTTTTAAAGTCTCAGGAGGATATAACAGTGTTTTAGGTAGACCTCTTTGTCATTCATGGTTTCATCTGATGGAATCTACTTGCCTGTCTTTTGGATTAGCTTGCTGGCTAGTTACAGTGGGTAGGAACCTACACTAAATAAAGAGTGCGACCTACAGAACATATTAGAAAATAATTAATGTTTGTAAAGATCAGTGAAATTTGGTATCGGACTTATGCATTATCAAGCAGGTATTATAGTATTTTATATGAGTTATGGAGAGCCAAACTGGATGCAGTGACTTATTGAAGCAATCAAGTTACAAACCAGGAAACGTTTACCTTTTACGTTTTTTCTTCAAACCCACAGTCAAATTGTGTTGTGTTATTAACTCCTGTATAGTCTGTAGATGCATAGATCCAACGGTGAAGGTAAGTTTAACACCTTTGCACAGGTGCCTTGTGACCAGGATGCCGGTGCCAAGATTTTGCACAACTGAGACATTTGTTGCTCCTGCAGCCAAATTATAACCTCAAACTCTGTGTTTTATCTTAACTAGTAACTCTGCAAAATAATGAGTTTCTAATTGTCAATATTTTCCCGTAGCAAGTCCATTTAACAAGCACCCCCCCCCCCCCCCCTCCAATCCAGTCTATACCTACCCATGTGTGACATAGTGGACAATAGCATCTATGTGTGAGTTCATAAATATATTTATTCATCATATAAAATTTGAATTCCTTCATAGCAACAAGACAAACCCAACAATAGCCTGATCAAAGCTGTGAGAAGCCCTGCTCACTCAAATGCAAAATAAACATGAAATTATTGTGTCATATTCTACTATAAATATCTGCTACTAAATATGAAATAAATATACAATCCTACAATTGGTTTTAAGCATAGAGATGTCCTTTTCTAAATTCAGTGGTCATTTATTGTCTTGGACAATCTGTTTGAGAAATACACCAGTTTATCTCATTATTACACAACATTGAACGTCTGCGCGCAGCACCCATATGCTGTACCTGCAGCTCTGAAGTATTTCATGTGATTCCAATTTTATTCACAACTGTTTTATCCGATAGAGGACAGTATATCCTTTTCAACGGTGTATGTAATTTTTTTCTTTTTTTTTACCAATAATTTGCAGCCCAGCATAACAGAATGTTGATTCTAGTCAGTGTACTATGATGCAAACAGCTACAGAAAACGTTGAGTTTTTCTTCCGATATGAAAAAAGTACTGCTTGTAATTCGCAGTTCTTCTCGCTGGCTACATATGTACATTAGTTTTTCCACTCAATCACTTGTCCAGTAGGCTATGTTAGATATGGTTATTTTCACATTTTGGCTGCATTTCACACACTGTAGTGTAAACATTCATTGCTCAGTCGTGATTTATGGTTGATGTACTGACTTTCATTGAAGCTAGAACATTTTGCTGTAGGGGATCTCTATGCCCAGAGACACAGAGGACATATTGGAGGTCCAGGTGCGACAGATGAGGAATCTAAAAGTGTTCTAACGAACACCACTAAGACTCAGACAATAATTCGTAGTGAACGGGGAAAATAAGGAGAACACAAATGACCTCGCAAAAAAAAAGCAAGGAACTCGATATCCGAGCAAAACAAAAGAAATAAGCAGAAACGCGTATCTAACTCCCGTTGTGGAGTGAACAAAAGAAAGGAAGGAGAAAAAATAAAAGAACCCTAAACCGTAGGTTAGAGCGGGAAACAAAAAAACCAAAACCTCTGCTCTGAAATAAGAGAACGAAAGAGCGCACTTTACTTTTTCTAAATTGTACTGCTAACAAGTCCCGTGTTGAGAAGCGAAGCGGTCGATAGCACACACAACTCCTGTACCTTTACCGGCTAGAATGTTACATGAAATAACATGAAAGCGACGAGAAAAGGAGGAAGCGGGGTATAAATAGTGAGCGGAAATGCAGGACAGGTGAACTCACTAATCACCGAGGCGAAAGCAAAACCCGTAGAGGAACACAGAAAAATCTGATAGATTACAGGTTAAAAAAAAAAGGAATACAAAACGCGGAGATAAGGGAAGGAAGGCGCGATGCATGACATTGGCAGCATTTTACTGTTCCTGGGCTTGTCACTTAGGGCATTGAAAATACTCATTCCAATTTAGTGTGCGCTGATATATAAATGAATATAAAAAAATGTATTGGAATCATTATGAATGGGAGTCATTATGAATACTGTACAGGGGAAACTGATGCTTTATTGAGGTACAAGAGTGAATGATTAGGCTACATATTTAGGTGTGTGTAGCAGTGTTATATCAATGTTTTAAACCATCACAAGGGGAAAATGTACAGTGCTATTATCGAATATTATTGGCACCCCTGGTAAAGATGAGTAAAAAGGGTTAGAGCATTAGCTTAATGTCACACTGAATAAATTAGAAAAATCCAACCTTTAATTGAAGTAAATTTATTATGAGAAAAAAAATCCCTCATCAAGAAATCATTATTTTTAACAAAACCATGTGTGCCTCAATTATTGGTACCCCTGCATTTATATATAGAATAAAGTAATCATTTTTTATATTTGAACGCATATCCTTTGCATGCCATGACTTCCTGATGTTTGTGACCCAACAACATCAAAAGACTCTTGATATCTTATTTTGTGGTACTCTTACAAGCAATACTATAATGTCTCTGCATTTGAATGGATCTCTGGGAATTGGGGGGTGGGACTAGATTTAGCTGTAAATTACACTGGAACAGTATGGAACACATGGTTGGCTATATGGCTTTAAAGGGTCGTCAAGGGTCTGACGTATCAAACAAGCCTTCTGCTGCCAGAAATACAGTAGATATGGATGGATAACTTGAAGGGTTTCTTCTCCTGACTTAAATAGGACTTCAATAGGAAATTTGTCAGGAGAAACAACCCTTAAAATGATCCCATCCATATGTACTGCATATCTGCCAGCAGAGTGATGGTTTGAGGCTCGTTTGATACCTCAGACCCTTGACGACTTACAGCCATTTTACCAACCATGTATTCCATACTGTTCCAGCATAATTTACAGCTAGATCCATTCAAATGCAGAGACATTATAGTATCGCTATATATGCTTATATATATATATATATATAGTTTCACATATGTAGCTCTCTGTATTTCATTGCAAATACAAAGTTTGTATTGTAAATGGTAAAACTGTCTTGTTTCATTAAAGCCATTTGTCAAGTTTCTCTGATGCTCACACCTGGAGTTATAAAGCCTTAAACAGAGCACCCCCTAATTTGCCATCTGCGTGAAGGGGTTAACTTGCATATATGCATAACATTGTTATCATTGTTAAGCAGTGCTTATACTGAACATGTAGGATAGATAAGGGAATGTTAATTGACATGAAGACCTGCTTCCCACAAAGGCTTGACTAGAACACGCATCCACTAACTATGAAAGCCTCTCCAGGTGTTTGTACCACAAAACTACAGACCGAACATAACATACTTGAACTACATCCAAGACTTAGGAGAAGGACCTGGAAGAAAGTGATTGTCCCTAAAAACAACTCTGCCTGGGTGTAGTAGGCATGGTGGCTCCATATAGAAACCCATCAGCTGGAGGCAGTCAATCAGCGCATTGTATTATGCGCTTCTCATCTCCTCTATACTGAACTCCACCTGTTTCGTTCTGCACAAGGGAGCACTCACGTTCCCCCCTCCCCCCCATTTCACTGGCATTCAAGACCCACCATTAGTGCCCTTCTGAAACCCCCCCCCAGGGGCATTTGATGTAAAGGCTTTATAAGGTCTGGTTGGCAGCGTCTACAGGGCACGGGTGCAGTGCATCATTTATCAGTGCCGCTATACTGAGGAATTCCAAGATCTTCCAAAAAAGGCCAGAGGCTGTTTGGGAATGTTCTGGCTTCCTCCCAGGCTATGCTACTCAGAGGAATCTCCTACGTACACGCCTATACATTATATATATAAAACCACACCCAGAGGGGTTGCAGTCTTCGCTGTGTTAGGTCCAGAGCGAGAGAGTGAGAGGACCCCCTCCAGGAGTACCTCTCGGACCCCTTCTCGAACCCCCTCCAGGACCCTCTCTCTGACCTCCTCCAGGACTCCGATCCCATCCAGGGTAAGGTATTCCTTTCATTGTATAGACAGGCTGGCAAAAACCACTGCTTTTATGCTTCTGAACAGGGATAATTTATCAACTGGATGGGCCAACAGTGTGTGACTGCTCAGAGATGGTAAGAAGATTCTTATGATACCATCAACATTGCCAGGTAGTGAAATGTTTTGTACTGTGTGACATGACAGAATTGGATAAAAACAGCTAAAAGCAGGACAATGGATGGGGGAGGGTTGCGCTCCGGTCCTGAAGGGCCAATCCGTATCATGGCTTTTGCTCCAACTGATTCCCCTGGCTTACTTTTCTAACAGCTGTGTACTCCTGTATCAGACTATAGTATAATGTTTCCACTGGGGACACATGTGCAACTATAGCTGTAACTGGTGACTGAGCTTATTAAATCATTAAGAGCAGAAGTTGGCACCAAATTCAAAAATGGATCAAGCCTATTTGTGCACACCTGGGATATTGTGTCTTGTGTTTTGCTCAGTATGACTTACTGACTCATGGGTACACTGTTTATATGGACCATTTAGTCTCTTCTGTTTTTGTTCCACACTAAACATAGAAAACCATGCTAAACTTGCTCCCCAGGTCTTGATGAGTTAGGTAATGAGGCAACAACCGTACATTTTTTGTCAATGTGTGGGGGAAAAAATGTTCTGTTTAAAAATGTTTGTTCCGAATCATATTGAAGCTCAGGTATGAGTCCAAACATCCTCACTTCTTCAAGTAGTAGCATCCACTAATGATAAAACTGGTGTTCAAATCACAAATCTTAGATGTTTTTGTTGTATTTTCATATTTGTGTCGTGTTTAGAATACTTATTCATTAAATATGTCTGTCAGTGTCATTGTTTCATTTGAATATTATTTAAATAAATTGAGAATTAATCTGCTGTAGTCTATTGGCTGTGAGTACCGTAAGTAATTTCTTGTCTCATTCTTATAGATGTCCACAGCAGTGGCCAACCCCCCTCCTGGGTTTACCCTTGACATTAACGATCTCCAGATCCAAGAGGCAGCTATTCGGATCCAGGCCTCTTACCGTGGACACAGGTAGAATTCCAGCACCTCCCATTTTTGTGTTCTGCTCATGCTCAAATCATCGGGAGCGCCCTGGCCTCTTTGTCTTTTGGCTGCAGAGAGAGGTAGAGCTGAAATCTGGCTGTGCTTTACAGAACTACACCTGCATCTGCCAAGAGAGCTGCCACGCACACACACAAACACACACACACACACACACCAACTTTTATTATATATGTATGTTTGAATGCACAGAAATGCCCACACACACATGATTGCACACAAATGCCAAGACACACACACACACACACACACACACACACACTACATGAGTACACAGACATGGCCACACACACACACACACACATAGCCCTTTAATGTTCTGCTGAACTGGTAGAGCACATTTTGAGTCACTATATCTTATTGAAAAATGTGTTGAACTTAACTCAACTTGATTGAGCCATCTCTACCACTCGGTTTAGGTATGTTATGGCAAAAGAAATCCACTAGATGTCGCTGTGTTTTTAAATTAGTTTCCATACAGAAAGTAATATATAAAAAAGATAATCCTGACATGTGGGGTGCTAATAGTGCCAATAGTCGAAAAATGCAACCTTTCCACTCCTCTACTCCTCTACTCCACTCCACTACCTTTCCACTCCTCTGCCCCGGAAACACATCTTTGTGTTTTAATCTAATGTCGCTGATTACATCTTAATTACGTATTAATAGTTACATATTAATGAATGTCTTGATGCAAACCGCAATGTCAGGTACATTGTATACTGTACATGCAAATACTTGCACTCGAAACGTTCACAGTTTTGCATACTTCCGGGTAAGAGACGAGTGATAGTGGGAGAGTGGAGGAAGGGAGGTGGGGAGTGAAAAATATTGGGACGCAGCCGTGGACTCTGTTTGGGGAAATTTTCAAATGTAAGCATATTTTATTTTATTTATTATATTATAGTTTCAGAGGTCTTACTGAACAGAATTACGTAACTTGATACAACAAAATAATTTTCTAAAAACATGCTCTACCAAACAGTTGTTTGTCATTTTATGGTAAAGGTAGTGAAGCTAAGCTAATGTATTAAAATGGACTATTTGCTACAAAATAAAAAAACTTCTGATCATTTATTGTTGTTAATATGATACATATAATGTTATTCCATTATATATATGCTGAAATAATTTTATAAGTAGGATCTTTTACTCTCTAAAAACATCGACTAAACGGTTCAATTGTCATTTTGTGGCAAAGGTAGTGATACTAAGATAATACATTTACAATTTTTCTGGAATTAAAAAACTTATGAACATTCACTTTTCTTCAAAGATAATTTGTAAATGTATTTTGATACATTTGCTATTATAATTTATTCATTTTTTTAAATGTTTGAATTTTCAAGTTTTATACATGGTTATGTTCATAGAAAGAGATATATATATTAACAGAAATGTATTTTCTTTCAGTTTAAATTAAAAATATATTTTTTCCATTCCACTTTTTCGATTAAGAGATGTCTCAACCCTTTGGTAGATACCTATATAAAAAAAAAACTGTGGGGTCTGTTACAAAAATAACCATTGATTGTTCTTATTATTGCCCCAAGAAAATAAAAAATGCAAAGAAAACATTTTTCCATAGCTTTTTTCATCAAAGAGATAAACACACAAACACCACATCAATACATACACACACACACACACACACACACACTCACACACACACACCAAGTGCGTACACACAAATGGCCTCACACAGAGACCACACACAAGGTGACACTCTCCGGCCCTCTGTCCAGGTCGCGGAAGGAGTTACGGGAGAAGGGCCCCCCAAAGTTCCTGCAGCCCCTGAAGGACGTCGTCCTGCTGGAAGGAAGTGCAGCAAAGCTGGAGTGCAGAGTGAGCGCGTTCCCCGACCCCTTCATCGTCTGGGCCAAGGACGGCACCCAGCTGAAGGACGGCCTCAAGTACCGCTACGTGTTCGAGGATCCCGACGTCGTTGCCCTAGTCGTGCGCGACGGATCGCTGGCGGACCTGGGCCAGTACACCGTCACAATCAAAAACACCTTCGGGCTGGCCGCTGGCTCCGCCTGCATCATCGTAGAGGGTGCGTGCCCGTCAACGCACCGCCACGTGGCCGAGAGTCTCAGCATCGCTGTAAAGAAACACAACTTCTGTTTCAAACACATTGAGTGTTCGTGGTTCTATGGACCGTTAATGTTTTTGGTTCAGCTTTGTAGGTGTGTGGTTGAACATCAACATTCCCATAAAGCTCTGCTTGTAAATTGAATGAGATTGTGCTGTTTCTTAGAGAGTTCCAGAAGGTTTTTGCATGAGTCTGATGACATAAACGTTTAATTGGTGGCATGCGGGACGGCTTTGATCCTGCAGCTCCTGCAAAGGTCATAAAAGGCCCAGATAATCTGAAGGTGACGGCTGGTGCAACCGCGGTGCTAAAGGCAGAGATTGCTGGAGAGCCGCTCCCAGACGTGGGCTGGCTCAAAGATGGTGAGGACATTGAGGAGGATGACAGGTAGGCACACACCTGGCCGTAAATGCCCAACATCTGACCCTAAACACCCTACACCTGACCATAAATACCTAACATTGCTCAAAAGCCTTTTTGATGTAAAGCAGACTTGCCCAAAGTTTTCAGCTTAGTGATTTATTTCTTATTTCCCCCCCCTTTCATAACCAAACTGAAGGCCCGCCACTGGGCCATAGTTTGGCCGTCCTTCAGGTTTGTGGCTAGTTTTGAGAGGTCCAGCACATCTTTTCAGTTATTAAGCACACTTGCTGCTCGAGCTTGCAGTTTGACACAATCCAACTATGACTGCCATTGTTGTTTTTCAGAGTATTCTATGACATAGGGGACACGACCACCACCCTAACCATCAAGAATGCCCTGCCTTCAGATGCTGGGAAGTATGAGGTGTTTGTGGAGAACAGCCTGGGAGTAGACCAGTCCGTCGCTCGTGTGGACGTGCTATGAGACTGAGAGAGGAGGCTACCAGGCCTCTTCTCCCCACACCCCCCACCCTTCAATGACAACTACAATCGGCCCCTTTTTCATTCTTCAATGTGAGAGATAAGCCCGTTCAGTTGCATAACCTATACCAAAGACTGCAATTAATAACAGATCAAGCAAAAGCATCAATTGTTTAAGATTTCTCTTTGCTTTTCTCTGTTAAAGGCATTTCTGTGCATAATTACATTACACATGAGACACATTGTTTGCTTTTCTCTCAATTTCTCATTAAACTTTGTTCTGGATTATTGTTAACTGGTGGAGAGGTGCTACGTTTTTGATTTTGTAGGGAACTACTAAAGGAAAACCTGTTCTCGCCTTTCCCGTTGCAACTTTGTTATTTAATACTATTCATTTTTCTTTCTCGTATTAGTTCCTCTCCAATTCACCTTTAAATATGAAACATATTTTACATTATCTACATCTTAAGTACTTTAAGCTTCAAATCATGTTGCACACACCTTGTGTAAAAATCTGTAAACAAAATTGAGCATATTTCGATTCTATACATTTTCACCATGACAAACAGCTCACGTATAAATGCTGGGAAACATAAAAAGGTGATATTTGTCTGTTGTATCCATTGATATACTGTACATGTTTGTTATAGTACCTCTGCTTAAGGCTACAGCTGAAGTACATTACACTCGAATGCTGATAAAAGTCACTTGCAAGATGACAAATGCAACATATCAAGACCCTTTCAGATTGCAATAAGTCTCACAGGATGGATGATCATTCTGGTGCGTTCTATATTTGAATATTCTTCTATTCTATAAACAAATTTTGATTCATGCAATATTTTGCAACAATTTCTGTTCTTCTTTCATCTTGGCATAATATATGTGGTTAGCTTTTAATACTTATATTTTTTAAATCTTTATACTAATAGTTGGTATAAATATTGGATTCACCATTTAGAAATTAAAACACTTTTTTTTTTATACATAGTCCCTCTATATTTCAGCCTAACTAACGTATTGGGACAAATTAGCATAATGTAAAATAAAGTAGCAATGTTTAGCATCCTCTGCATGCCATGACATGTCTGTGACCCAAAAACATCATAAGACTCTTCGGGTTGATTTACTAAGACCTTTAGCACGTGCAAAACCTTTTAGCGCACGCAAAACTAATAACACAACCAATGATTGGTCTAAACCAAATACCATGGCCAATCATTGGTCATGTTATTTGTTTTGTGTGTGCTAAAAGCTGTTGCACATGTAGGGCACTGCATTGTGCAAGGTGTAATGATTATTACTGCTTTAACACAAATGCTGCTTATTTCTTCATTTTGTTTTAAGTTGATATTACATTTATTATTTATTATGCCAAAATGAAAATGATTATTGTAAAGTGCTGTGTATGCAGTGCTGTGTGTGTGTGTATCCAGTGCTGTGTATGTGTGTATGCAGTGCTGTGTATGTGCCAGTACTGTGCATGCAGTGCTGTGTGTGTGTGTGTCTGTGTGTGTGTGTGTGTGTGTGTATCCAGTGCTGTGTATGTGCCAGTACTGTGTATGCAGGGCTGTGTATGCAGTGCTGTGTGTGTGTGTGTGTGTGTGTGTGTGTATGCAGTGCTGTGTATGCAGTGCTGTGTATGTGCCAGTGCTGTGTATGCAGTGCTGTGTGTGTGTGTGTGTGTGTGTGTGTGTGTGTGTATCCAGTGCTGTGTATGTGCCATTACTGTGTATGCAGTGCTGTGTGTGTGCCAGTGCTGTGTGTGTGTGTGTGTGTGTGTGTATCCAGTGCTGTGTATGTGCCAGTGCTGTGTATGCAGTGCTGTGTGTGTGCCAGTGCTGTGTATGCAGTGCTGTGTATGTGCCAGTGCTGTGCATGCAGTGCTGTGTGTGTGTGTGTGTGTGTGTGTGTGTGTGTGTGTGTGTATCCAGTGCTGTGTATGTGCCAGTACTGTGTATGCAGTGCTGTGTATGTGCCAGTGCTGTGTATGCAGTGCTGTGTATGTGCCAGTGCTGTGTATGCAGTGCTGTGTGTGTGTGTGTGTGTATGCAGTGCTGTGTATGTGCCAGTGCTGTCTATGCAGTGCTGTGTGTGTGTGTATGCAGTGCTGTGTATGTGCCAGTGCTGTGTATGCAGTGCTGTGTATGTGCCAGTGCTGTGCATGCAGTGCTGTGTGTGTGTGTGTGTATCCAGTGCTGTGTATGTGCCAGTACTGTGTATGCAGTGCTGTGTATGTGCCAGTGCTGTGTATGCAGTGCTGTGTATGTGCCAGTGCTGTGTATGCAGTGCTGTGTGTGTGTGTGTGTATGCAGTGCTGTGTATGTGCCAGTGCTGTCTATGCAGTGCTGTGTGTGTGTGTGTGTATGCAGTGCTGTGTATGTGCCAGTGCTGTGTATGCAGTGCTGTGTATGTGCCAGTGCTGTGTATGCAGTGCTGTGTATGTGCCAGTGCTGTGTATGCAGGGCTGTGTATGTGCCAGTGCTGTGTATGCAGTGCTGTGTATGTGCCAGTACTGTCTATGCAGTGATGTGTATGTGCCAGCGCTGTGTATGCAATGCTGTGTATGTGCCAGTGCTGTGTATGCAGTGCTGTGTATGTGCCAGTGCTGTGTATGCAGTGCTGTGTGTGTGTGTATGCAGTGCTGTGTATGTGCCAGTGCTGTCTATGCAGTGCTGTGTGTGTGTGTGTATGCAGTGCTGTGTATGTGCCAGTGCTGTGTATGCAGTGCTGTGTATGCAGGGCTGTGTATGTGCCAGTGCTGTGTATGCAGTGCTGTGTATGTGCCAGTACTGTCTATGCAGTGATGTGTATGCAGTGCTGTGTATGTGCCAGTGCTGTGTATGCAGTGCTGTGTATGTGCCAGCGCTGTGTATGCAGTGCTGTGTATGTGCCAGTACTGTGTATGCAGTGCTGTGTATGTGCCAGTACTGTCTATGCAGTGCTGTGTATGTGCCAGTGCTGTGTATGCAGTGCTGTGTATGTGCCAGTGCTGTGTATGCAGTTCTGTGTGCTACATCTTTAAGTGTCAAATCATGTTGCACACACCTTGTGTAAAAATCTGTAAACAAAATTGGGCATATTTCGATTCATAAATACATTTTCACCATGACAAACAGCTTACGTATAAATGCCGGGAAACATAAAAAGGTCATATTTGTCTGTTGTATCCAGTGATATACTGTACATGTTTGTTATAGTACCTCTGCTTAAGGCTACAGCTGAAGTACATTACACTCGAATGCTGATAAAAGTCACGTGCCAGTGCTGTGTATGCAGTGCTGTGTATGTGCCAGTGCTGTGTATGCAGTGCTGTGTATGTGCCAGTGCTGTGTATGCAGTGCTGTGTACGTGCCAGTGCTGTGTATGCAGTGCTGTGTATGTGCCAGTGCTGTGTATGCAGTGCTGTGTGTGTGCCAGTGCTGTGTATGCAGTGCTGTGTATGTGCCAGTGCTGTGTATGCAGCGCTGTGTGTGTGCCAGTGCTGTGTATGCAGCGCTGTGTGTGTGCCAGTGCTGTGTATGCAGTGCTGTGTATGTGCCAGTGCTGTGTATGTGCCAGTACTGTCTATGCAGTGCTGTGTGTGTCTATGCAGTGATGTGTGTGTGTGTGTATGCAGTACTGTGTATGTGCCAGTGCTGTGTATGCAGTGCTGTGTATGCAGTGCTGTGTACGTGCCAGTGCTGTGTATGCAGTGCTGTGTATGTGCCAGTGCTGTGTATGTGCCAGTACTGTCTATGCAGTGCTGTGTGTGTCTATGCAGTGCTGTGTGTGTGTGTATGCAGTGCTGTGTATGTGCCAGTGCTGTGTATGCAGTGCTGTGTATGTGCCAGTGCTGTGTATGCAGTGCTGTGTATGTGCCAGTGCTGTGTATGCAGTGCTGTGTACGTGCCAGTGCTGTGTATGCAGTGCTGTGTATGTGCCAGTGCTGTGTATGCAGTGCTGTGTATGTGCCAGTACTGTGTATGCAGTGCTGTGTACGTGCCAGCGCTGTGTATGCAGTGCTGTGTATGTGCCAGTGCTGTGTATGCAGTGCTGTGTGTGTGCCAGTGCTGTGTATGCAGTGCTGTGTATGTGCCAGTGCTGTGTATGCAGGGCTGTGTATGTGCCAGTGCTGTGTATGTGCCAGTGCTGTGTATGCAGTGCTGTGTGTGTGCCAGTGCTGTGTATGCAGTGCTGTGTATGTGCCAGTGCTGTGTATGCAGGGCTGTGTATGTGCCAGTGCTGTGTATGTGTGTATGCAGTGCTGTGTATGCAGTGCTGTGTATGTGTGTATGCAGTGCTGTGTATGCAGTGCTGTGTATGTGTGTATGCAGTGCTGTGTATGCAGTGCTGTGTATGTGCCAGTACTGTGTGTGCAGGGCTGTGTATGTGCCAGTGCTGTGTGTGCAGTGCTGTGTATGTGCCAGTACTGTGTATGCAGTGCTGTGTATGTGCCAGTACTGTGTATGCAGTGCTGTGTATGTGCCAGTGCTGTGTATGCAGTGCTGTGTATGTGCCAGTGCTGTGTATGCAGTGCTGTGTATGTGCCAGTGCTGTGTATGCAGTGCTGTGTATGTGCCAGTGCTGTGTATGCAGTGCTGTGTATGTGCCAGTGCTGTGTATGCAGTGCTGTGTATGTGCCAGTGCTGTGTATGCAGTGCTGTGTATGTGCCAGTGCTGTGTATGCAGTGCTGTGTATGTGCCAGTGCTGTGTATGCAGTGCTGTGTATGTGCCAGTGCTGTGTATGCAGTGCTGTGTATGTGCCAGTGCTGTGTATGCAGTGCTGTGTATGTGCCAGTGCTGTGTATGCAGGGCTGTGTATGCAGTGCTGTGTATGTGCCAGTGCTGTGTATGCAGTGCTGTGTATGTGCCAGTACTGTGTATGCAGTGCTGTGTATGTGCCAGTGCTGTGTATGCAGTGCTGTGTATGTGCCAGTGCTGTGTATGCAGTGCTGTGTATGTGCCAGTGCTGTGTATGCAGTGCTGTGTATGTGCCAGTGCTGTGTATGCAGTGCTGTGTATGTGCCAGTGCTGTGTATGCAGTGCTGTGTATGTGCCAGTGCTGTGTATGCAGTGCTGTGTATGTGCCAGTGCTGTGTATGCAGGGCTGTGTATGTGCCAGTACTGTGTATGCAGTGCTGTGTATGCAGGGCTGTGTATGTGCCAGTACTGTGTATGCAGTGCTGTGTATGCAGTGCTGTGTATGTGCCAGTGCTGTGTATGCAGGGCTGTGTATGTGCCAGTACTGTGTATGCAGTGCTGTGTATGCAGTGCTGTGTATGTGCCAGTACTGTGTATGCAGTGCTGTGTATGTGCCAGTGCTGTGTATGTAGGGCTGTGTATGTGCCAGTACTGTGCATGCAGTGCTGTGTATGCAGTGCTGTGTATGTGCCAGTACTGTGTATGCAGTGCTGTGTATGTGCCAGTGCTGTGTATGCAGGGCTGTGTATGTGCCAGTGCTGTGTATGCAGTGCTGTGTATGCAGTGCTGTGTATGTGCCAGTGCTGTGTATGCAGTGCTGTGTATGTGCCAGTGCTGTGTATGCAGGGCTGTGTATGTGCCAGTACTGTGTATGCAGTGCTGTGTATGCAGTGCTGTGTATGTGCCAGTACTGTGTATGCAGTGCTGTGTATGTGCCAGTGCTGTGTATGCAGGGCTGTGTATGCAGTGCTGTGTATGTGCCAGTGCTGTGTATGCAGTGCTGTGTATCTGCCAGTACTGTGTATGCAGGGCTGTGTATGTGCCAGTGCTGTGTATGCAGGGCTGTGTATGTGCCAGTACTGTGTATGCAGTGCTGTGTATGCAGTGCTGTGTATGTGCCAGTACTGTGTATGCAGTGCTGTGTATGTGCCAGTACTGTGTATGCAGTGCTGTGTGTGTGCCAGTGCTGTGTATGCAGTGCTGTGTATGTGCCAGTACTGTGTATGCAGGGCTGTGTGTGTGCCAGTACTGTGTATGCAGGGCTGTGTATGCAGTGCTGTGTATGTGCCAGTACTGTGTATGCAGTGCTGTGTGTGTGCCAGTGCTGTGTATGCAGTGCTGTGTGTGTGCCAGTACTGTGTATGCAGTGCTGTGTGTGTGCCAGTGCTGTGTATGCAGTGCTGTGTGTGTGCCAGTACTGTGTATGCAGTGCTGTGTATGTGCCAGTGCTGTGTATGCAGGGCTGTGTATGTGCCAGTACTGTGTATGCAGTGCTGTGTATGCAGTGCTGTGTATGTGCCAGTGCTGTGTATGCAGTGCTGTGTGTGTGCCAGTGCTGTGTATGTGCCAGTACTGTGTATGCAGTGCTGTGTGTGTGCCAGTGCTGTGTATGCAGTGCTGTGTATGTGCCAGTACTGTGTATGCAGTGCTGTGTGTGTGCCAGTGCTGTGTATGCAGTGCTGTGTGTGTGCCAGTGCTGTGTATGCAGTGCTGTGTGTGTGCCAGTGCTGTGTATGCAGTGCTGTGTATGTGCCAGTGCTGTGTATGCAGTGCTGTGTATGTGCCAGTACTGTGTATGCAGTGCTGTGTGTGTGTGTGCCAGTGCTGTGTATGCAGTGCTGTGTGTGTGTCAGTGCTGTGTATGCAGTGCTGTGTATGTGCCAGTACTGTGTATGCAGTGCTGTGTGTGCCAGTGCTGTGTATGAAGTGCTGTGTGTGTGCCAGTGCTGTGTATGCAGTGCTGTGTATGCAGTGCTGTGTATGTGCCAGTGCTGTGTATGCAGTGCTGTGTATGTGCCAGTACTGTGTATGCAGTGCTGTGTGTGTGCCAGTGCTGTGTATGCAGTGCTGTGTATGTGCCAGTGCTGTGTATGCAGGGCTGTGTATGTGCCAGTACTGTGTATGCAGTGCTGTGTATGTGCCAGTACTGTGTATGCAGTGCTGTGTATGTGCCAGTACTGTGTATGCAGTGCTGTGTATGTGCCAGTGCTGTGTATGCAGTGCTGTGTATGTGCCAGTGCTGTGTATGCAGTGCTGTGTATGTGCCAGTGCTGTGTATGCAGTGCTGTGTATGTGCCAGTGCTGTGTATGCAGTGCTGTGTATGTGCCAGTGCTGTGTATGCAGTGCTGTGTATGTGCCAGTGCTGTGTATGCAGTGCTGTGTATGTGCCAGTGCTGTGTATGCAGTGCTGTGTATGTGCCAGTGCTGTGTATGCAGTGCTGTGTATGTGCCAGTGCTGTGTATGCAGTGCTGTGTATGTGCCAGTACTGTGTATGCAGTGCTGTGTATGCAGTGCTGTGTATGTGCCAGTGCTGTGTATGCAGTGCTGTGTATGTGCCAGTACTGTGTATGCAGTGCTGTGTATGTGCCAGTGCTGTGTATGCAGTGCTGTGTATGTGCCAGTGCTGTGTATGCAGTGCTGTGTATGTGCCAGTGCTGTGTATGCAGTGCTGTGTATGTGCCAGTGCTGTGTATGCAGTGCTGTGTATGTGCCAGTGCTGTGTATGCAGTGCTGTGTATGTGCCAGTGCTGTGTATGCAGTGCTGTGTATGCAGTGCTGTGTATGTGCCAGTGCTGTGTATGCAGGGCTGTGTATGTGCCAGTACTGTGTATGCAGTGCTGTGTATGCAGTGCTGTGTATGTGCCAGTACTGTGTATGCAGTGCTGTGTATGTGCCAGTGCTGTGTATGTAGGGCTGTGTATGTGCCAGTACTGTGTATGCAGTGCTGTGTATGCAGTGCTGTGTATGTGCCAGTACTGTGTATGCAGTGCTGTGTATTTGCCAGTGCTGTGTATGTGCCAGTACTGTGTATGCAGTGCTGTGTATGCAGTGCTGTGTATGTGCCAGTGCTGTGTATGCAGTGCTGTGTATGTGCCAGTGCTGTGTATGCAGGGCTGTGTATGTGCCAGTACTGTGTATGCAGTGCTGTGTATGCAGTGCTGTGTATGTGCCAGTACTGTGTATGCAGTGCTGTGTATGTGCCAGTGCTGTGTATGCAGGGCTGTGTATGCAGTGCTGTGTATGTGCCAGTGCTGTGTATGCAGTGCTGTGTATGTGCCAGTACTGTGTATGCAGGGCTGTGTATGTGCCAGTGCTGTGTATGCAGGGCTGTGTATGTGCCAGTACTGTGTATGCAGTGCTGTGTATGCAGTGCTGTGTATGTGCCAGTACTGTCTATGCAGTGCTGTGTATGTGCCAGTACTGTCTATGCAGTGCTGTGTATGTGCCAGTACTGTCTATGCAGTGCTGTGTATGTGCCAGTACTGTCTATGCAGTGCTGTGTATGTGCCAGTACTGTGTATGCAGGGCTGTGTATGTGCCAGTGCTGTGTATGCAGCGCTGTGTATGCAGTGCTGTGTATGCAGTGCTGTGTATGTGCCAGTGCTGTGTATGCAGTGCTGTGTATGTGCCAGTACTGTGTATGTGCCAGTGCTGTGTATGCAGTGCTGTGTATGTGCCAGTACTGTGTATGCAGTGCTGTGTATGTGCCAGTGCTGTGTATGCAGGGCTGTGTATGTGCCAGTGCTGTGTATGCAGTGCTGTGTATGTGCCAGTACTGTGTATGCAGGGCTGTGTATGTGCCAGTGCTGTGTATGCAGGGCTGTGTATGTGCCAGTACTGTGTATGTGCCAGTGCTGTGTATGTGCCAGTACTGTGTATGCAGTGCTGTGTATGTGCCAGTACTGTGTATGCAGTGCTGTGTATGTGCCAGTGCTGTGTATGCAGTGCTGTGTATGCAGGGCTGTGTATGTGCCAGTACTGTGTATGTGCCAGTGCTGTGTATGCAGTGCTGTGTATGTGCCAGTACTGTGTATGCAGTGCTGTGTATGTGCCAGTACTGTGTATGCAGTGCTGTGTATGTGCCAGTGCTGTGTATGCAGTGCTGTGTATGTGCCAGTGATGTGTATGCAGTGCTGTGTATGTGCCAGTGCTGTGTATGCAGTGCTGTGTATGTGCCAGTGCTGTGTATGCAGGGCTGTGTATGTGCCAGTGCTGTGTATGCAGTGCTGTGTATGTGCCAGTGCTGTGTATGTGCCAGTGCTGTGTATGCAGTGCTGTGTATGTGCCAGTGCTGTGTATGCAGTGCTGTGTATGTGCCAGTACTGTGTATGCAGTGCTGTGTATGCAGTGCTGTGTATGTGCCAGTACTGTGTATGCAGTGCTGTGTATGCAGTGCTGTGTATGTGCCAGTACTGTGTATGTGTGTATGCAGTGCTGTGTATGCAGTGCTGTGTATGTGTATTAAAAAACATCTCCCGACTCCGGCCTTCACTGTCTGACTCTGTTGCTGAGACCCTCACCCACGCATTCATCACTTCCCGCCTGGACTATTGTAATGGACTCCTGTTCGGGCTCCCCAACAAAGCACTGGACAGACTGCAATATGTGCAGAACTCAGCTGCCAGGGTTCTCACCCGGACCAAACCTTGGCAGCACATCACCCCCACCCTGGACCGCCTACACTGGCTTCCAGTTAAATTCCGTATCAATTACAAGCTGCTCCTCCTCGCCTATAAAGCTCAACACGACCTCGCCCCACAATACTTGTCGGATCTCATCCATCATTACACTCCCTCACGGAACCTGCGGTCGACTGATTTAAGTCTCCTCACTGTCCCTTGCACCATCAGACGAACCTTCGGGGACAGAGCCTTCAGCGTCGCAGCCCCTATCCTGTGGAACTCTCTTCCCATGGAGATTCGGCAGGCACCAACATTGGACAGTTTTAAATCTGCACTGAAACGACACTTGTTCACCCAGGCCTTTGGCACCTAGTTTGGTTGTTTTGTTGTTGTTGTTGTCTGTTTATTGATTGTGTCTTTGTCGTCTACTTGTTGTGATTGTCTTTTGTTGATGTAAAGCGTCCTTGGGTTTCGTGAAAGGCGCTATATAAAATAAAGTTATTATTATTATTATTATTATTATTATGTGCCAGTACTGTGTATGCAGTGCTGTGTATGTGCCAGTACTGTGTATGCAGTGCTGTGTGTATGCAGTGCTGTGTATGTGCCAGTACTGTGTATGCAGTGCTGTGTATGTGCCAGTACTGTGTGTGCAGGGCTGTGTATGTGCCAGTGCTGTGTATGCAGGGCTGTGTATGTGCCAGTACTGTGTGTGCAGGGCTGTGTATGTGCCAGTGCTGTGTATGCAGTGCTGTGTATGTGCCAGTGCTGTGTATGCGGTGCTGTGTATGCAGGGCTGTGTATGTGCCAGTGCTGTGTATGCAGTGCTGTGTATGCAGGGCTGTGTATGTGCCAACAAGGTCAGGAACTACGCTACGGTTAACCAGATGAAGCAATTCTAGCTTTTAGTCCTTCAAGCTAGCTAGCTAACGTTAGAAAAAAGTGTTTAAAAACGGAGCTGTGTGCTACTGCTGGCTAACGTTATATGACAATGTCTGGAGAGAAGGCTGCACGTTCGGAGGGAATTATGGGAGGTGGCGTTTTTAAACAGCGGCACGCTGATATATTTACAAAAAAAATACTGAAACGTAAAATATACTCGAAGCTGGTCCAGAAAAATGACATAGTTTGCGAACAGGTGTTATATTGAACAATCCAGGAAATTGACGGTAAGACATAATCACTAAAAATGGTTTAAAAGTAAGTTTTAGTTAATGTCTACGCTCTAAATGAATTGGGAATTGACTTCCGAAACCAGTCTGATGTAGTCACTTGAGTACTCTATAAACGAGACCATGGCCGTGTCCAAATCAGCACTCTTCAACACTGTTGAGTAGCCTTGGAGAGTAGATAGGGCGAGAAAGTCGTAGAGTACGTGAAAAATATTCAAATTGCAGTGTACTTGAAACACCCGGATGACACGCTTACTTCTGGGGTTTCGCCGAGTACATTCGGAAGCACACTTTTCAAGAAGTACACAAACATTTTGATCACATAAATATGACATGAAGCTTCGTTTAAAAAAAATTAGGCGCAGCTTCGCTGACGTTTTCCTTCAAATACAACAAAAACAACACGTGACATGGCAGCGCAAGAGTGGGGCACATGGAGGCCTATATCACTTTGAGCTGCATGGAGATTAAATGCTTTTAATGCACATTTAAAATATCTTCTGTACATGCTTGTAAGACTTCTAGTCCACAACTCGAGAATCATCGCAATCATGTTTAATTCCATAATTGGCATGAAGAGAACATTTAAATAAATGTATAATTGATTCTTAAAAATAATATATTAGTTATTATTCTAACTAATAGGTTTTGGAATTATCCATTTGACAGGGGAAATCACTGTTATCAGCAGAAATTAAACAAAGGCCAGAGTGATGCACTGTCTACATTAATGTATTGTTATTATTATTATTATTATTATTATTATTATATATCCCATATCCATAATCCTAATGCAAAGAGTGAAACAGGAACTATTCCTATTCATGTAGCCAAGTATAGCTCATAGGTTTTTAATTAGGCTATCCATGTAGCCAAGTATAGCTCGTAGGTTTTTAATTAGGCTATCCATGTAGTCAAGTATAGCTCGTAGGTTTTTAATTAGGCTATCCATGTAGCCAAGTATAGCTCGTAGGTTTTTAATTAGGCTATCCATGTAGCCAAGTATAGCTCATAGGTTTTTAATTAGGCTATCCATGTAGCCAAGTATTGCTCGTAGGTTTTTAATTAGGCTATCCATGTCGCCAAGTATAGCTCGTAAGTTTTTAATAAGGCTATCCATGTAGCCAAGTATAGCTTGTAGGTTTTTAATTAGGTTATCTATGAGCATCTTTAAAAAGCTCTTATACTGAGGGGCTAATTTGGCCCCCATTTAAGGTACGGTTATGCAAGCCTATGGAGCCAGCATTAGGAGACTTAGAGAAAATAACATACACTTAATATTGTCATCATTTAAACCAATTTCAGGCACACAAATTGGTTCTGTATGGAATTGAAACCAAGCAGCTGGTCAGAGGATATGTCAGCATACGGGTACAATTTACAATTATTTACAAAAGGAGCCAATATCATTCATATAAATGGTCAAATAAAAACTTGGGCCTGAAGTAGAACCTTGTGGAACACCTTTCCATTTCTTGCAGTAGCTCTGGGAATGCATTCTTCTTCCGGAGGGAACATGCCCCTCGACCCCCTTAGACAGTTCAGGCTCCACCCATCGGTTTGAGAAAATCCTGTGGGAAACAGTCAAATGCCCCTCTTGTGCCCCTATGGTCGAGAAAACATGCTTAGGTTTGCCCCAAGTTTGCATTTTTGGGTGACATCATCGCGCTCACGCCGAGATTTAAGAAAAGGCAACACTGATGATGCGTAACTATGCCTTATATGAATTTCATCCAAGATAATGATGCCCCAATGCAAGATATTTAGCATAATTTGTGTGTGCTTCAGTAGGTTATTAGCACACAAAGGACATAGCATCCTACAACGGATAACAAAATGCCAGTGCGTTTTTGTGGTTCATATCCTACATATAATTTCTGCAATTTAAGTCGAGGCATTAATTAATTTATTCAACCATTCCAAAGGACGTAGCCTATAGGCATATGAGGTGAATTAGTGCTTAGTAATGTTCAGACATCGGGATTCTGGAATTATAGTAAATTGTTATATTTGCGTAGCCTAATGTTTACTTCGATCTAATGTTGCTGATTACATGTTAGTGACTCGACGCGAACCGCAATACAGGCTATATTTACACTGTACGCAACTAGGTTACTTGCAGTTGTAACTTAAAATATATTTTGGAGCTTTAAATGGGCTGACCATGTGGAATATCTGCGATTGGCTTTTGGAATATTTGTGGGCTCGGCGTCAGTCAGTTATGGTAGGGCTTCATCAATATTCGACGGCGATTTTGATGACGGTGAAGCAGATTCGCTGTCCCAATTTTGGGGAGTGAAGGAGTGGTAGCGGGGGAGGGGAGGTGGAGAGTGAAGAATATTGGGACGCACCCAGGGGCACCCCAATAGGACGAGACACACTACTCACCCTAAAAAGTGCCTTCTCAGAAAGTCTGTGCACGCCCCTGAGACACTCTTGCTTAAAGTGTGTGTGACACGTAATTTAGCCAAAACTAATATTCAATCCAACCCAGCGGGGACCCCAAGTTGATGCACGCAGAAGAGATGCCCCCCTTTTCACTTCCAATAAATAACAGGACACAAGATCCAGTTCAAAAAGTAATTCTTTATTCTGTTTTCTACCAAATTCTGCAGAAAATACTATTTGTAAAAAAAAGTATACAGATCAAAAGTTAACAAAAAATATTTTACAGAAAAATCGTTCAAATTGGCCTGGTACACAAAAAAAGGTTTACATTTTAAGAATATCAGTTCATGATGAAACGTGTGATTTAATGAAAAAATTGAGTGGTTAGATTGCATACAAGAGACCTGTCAATCCCTTCAGGTTAAACATTAGTACAAGACTGCCAAGACATTACCTTGCTTTATTATGCAGCGTAGTGTCCTTGCTGGTTCAGAACACCATTTGTATGTGTCAAACAAGCTACTGCATTGACCCATTACGCCTTAAACAGACATTTAGATGGTTAAAATTGCATAGCAAAGCAATGCACATAAAACCAGACCATGCATTAAACCACACTACTTTTATAGTGATGGCGTAAAATGAATGGAAAGAAACATCGGGGGATTTACTCACAGGTCTTCAGAAAACTCATAATCACTCGAGTACTCAATTATTGTGTGTGCGCAAAGTCCTCGTAAGACAAACAGACGTGTGAGAATTAACAAAACTGCTCATCAATTCACATGCACTGTAAATCAATTCGTACGCATGGCTGAGCAAGATCATTGACTGGATAACGTCAGAAATGCAACAAAGTTGGCCATTCATGCCTCCTGCGCTACAAGAACTAATTCTTCAAAAATATTTTTAAAACAAAGAGCAAAGCAAATGAGTAGAGCTTTCACTTTGTTGAGAGCAGTTGGAAAAATAAGCTGAACAGAACTCTTCAAATATGCTATCAGAGGCTTTTGACATTTCGTGAGTTTCAAAATGTTTCAAAATGATGCAGTTGATTATTTTTAATCTTCAAATACAAAAAAAACAACACTAAAATAAAAGAAATAGAAATAACGTTAACAGTTTGGAACAACATTTATACTCAAAGGATTCAAGCTTTTTCCAGGTATTTTTTTTTCTTTTGGCTAATTTGGTCAGTGGCACATAAGGCTTCCGCTTGCCAGAAACACAGTCGGTCATCACGAGAAGTACAGGTAAAGAAATTACTCGTCTCATTTGGGCAAACTCTCCTTTCAGAAACTGTCACTGTGCAGTACGTTGCTGTGCGAACATGGCAAAGGCCCCGAGTCTGCCTTAACGTGAAATTAACAAATTATCCAAGAAAGAAGACAAAGTGTAAAGAACAGAAGTTCCGCCTCTAGCTTTTTGGTAAGAGAAGCTCTGAAGAGTGCCAGTTTTCACAGGTAAACACAGGTGTACTTATTGCGGTTCACTACTTATCCAAAATAAGACCCTCGTAAGAAAAAAATACAAGTTTCAAATGACTGTACACACACACACACACACACATAACGAGTCTTCGCTTTTTGGAATGACTGAAATGTAAACACCGGAATAGGTTAAGGCTTAATTGAGATGCAAGACCCCCCCCCCCCCACACACGTCCTCTACCCACCGCACGCACCCGCCCTCTCCCTGCCTCTGACCCTCCCCATCGTACAAAAATTTGAGGCGGGGGAATTGGAAGCGCTCATCCTATTGTTCCTATCTTACCACCAAAACCAGCAGCAGTCGTTCCTTAGGGTAAGAAAGGGGGCGTGGCCATGGTGGGCATGGCCATGGTGGTCGTTGCTCCAGGTAACAGCGCGTCTGAACACTGAACAGGCCGAACACACAAGGCCTTTAGGAGTACGAATGGCGCTGCAGAGAAGCCCTTTAACTTTGTGCATTTACCCACACCCCCCCCCCCTCCATTGTTCACTGGCATTAATACTGTCAGGCACTTCTATACCCTTCACCAGCGCTTTCACACTCTAATCGCACACACACACACGCACACGTACACACGCACACTATTCAGTCTCTCTGATGTCCGCCAGCTCTTCCCAGGTGCAGTTCCTCTCCCTCGGAGTGGCATATCGGTCAGGAGAATGCGGACCCCAAACACAGCGTGAGAAGAGATTCAGGCTCGGATCCCTGAGGGGGAAAAAGCACATAAAACCAGGCTGAAATCGCTCAGTTGTTCAGGCCGCAATCGCTCAGGCCGAAATCGCTCAATCGCTCAGGCCGAAATCGCTCAGTCGTTCAGGCCGCAATCGCTCAGTCGTTCAGGCCGCAATCGCTCAGTCGTTCAGGCCGCAATCGCTCAGTCGTTCAGGCCGCAATCGCTCAGTCGTTCAGGCCGCAATCGCTCAGTCGTTCAGGCCGCAATCGCTCAGTCGTTCAGGCCGCAATCGCTCAGTCGTTCAGGCCGCAATCGCTCAGTCGTTCAGGCCGCAATCGCTCAGTCGTTCAGGCCGCAATCGCTCAGTCGTTCAGGCCGCAATCGCTCAGTCGTTCAGGCCGCAATCGCTCAGTCGTTCAGGCCGCAATCGCTCAGTCGTTCAGGCCGCAATCGCTCAGTCGTTCAGGCCGCAATCGCTCAGTCGTTCAGGCCGCAATCGCTCAGTCGTTCAGGCCGCAATCGCTCAGTCGTTCAGGCCGCAATCGCTCAGTCGTTCAGGCCGCAATCGCTCAGTCGTTCAGGCCGCAATCGCTCAGTCATTCAGTAGTCATTCAAAAAGTAAATGTATATCTTCCTCTTGTGGCTCAAAGAAAATAGTAGATCTTGTGGTTGCACAAGGTCCCAATACCCCCAGTAGGAACAGAAAGCGGAGCAGGCCACAGGGCGTGTCCAAACCTACCTTTATCACCGCCCTGTTTCTCCTGCGCAAAGTTGAGCCGGTTCTGCTCGGCGGCGGTGCCATTGGACTCAGGGCTGCTGCTGCGGGACGGGTTCCCCTCCTCGGTCTGGTAGGCCAGGTCCAGATGCTGCTGTGCCATCTTCAGGTGCCTCCGCAAGCGGTCCAGTTCCCGGTTGGACGACTCTTCCATGTAGGACTCGCGGCCCGTGTCGCGCAGGTTGTCCCTAAGCTTGCCCGTGGGGTCCTTCTTCAGGGAGTTGTGGTACCCGGGGGGCGCCGTGGGCACCTGCCTGCACAGGGAGGGCCGGGCGCTGGCTAAGGCGCGGTGGCGGGCCGAGCGGGTCTGGAAGGAGTCACGGATTCCGCTGATGCCCAGGTGGATGATCTCCAGCACGGTGAGGGCCAGGCAGAGCACGCTCACCACGTACATGATGATGAGGAAGATGGTCTTCTCCGTGGGCCTGGAGACGAAGCAGTCCACCGTGTGGGGGCAGGGCATGCGTGTGCACACGTACGAGGGCGCCACCTCGAAGCCGTACATGACGTACTGGCCGAACAGGAAGGCCACCTCGAACGCCACACGCGCGAAAAGCTGCACTACGTAGATCTTCATCAGGCCGTCCTTCTTGATCCGCCTCCTGCCGTCGTGCTTGGCGGACGGCTTTTCCACCTTCTTCTCCTTGTCCTTCTTCTCGGGCTCGATCTCCTCTGTGATCATGGGGTCCTCCTCGCCGTTGTCCTCCGCCTCCTCGTAGTCACGGTTAGTGCTGCGGTTGACGATGGGCATCCTCTTCCGGCTCTTGGGCCGGTACTCGTCGTCGTCCATGCGGGCGATCTTGTGCATGGCGAAGCCCAGATACATGATGGTGGGCGTGGAGATCATGATGATCTGGAACACCCAGAATCGCACGTGCGAGAGGGGCGCAAAGGCGTCGTAGCACACGTTCTCGCACCCGGGCTGCTGCGTGTTGCACACAAACTTGCTTTGTTCATCGTAGTATATAGACTCCCCGCCCACCACCGTCAGCACGATACGGAACACGATGAGCAGAGTCATCCAGACCTTCCCCACAAAGGTGGAGTGGTTGGAAATCTCCTCTAACAGGCGTGTCAGAAAGCTCCAGCTCATGGTTCCTGTGTGGCCCCCGACGTCTCAGCTCTGGAAGGGAGGGAGAGATAAGAAAGCTTAAAACGTTGTCTGTCCAGCACAAAAATCCTAAAATTAAACAGAGATCCTAATTTGAAAACTTCATGCAAACACTAATGCATCCTAATTAGTGCTCCTACATTATTTTTTCAGTTAGGACACGTCAATTTTCAGAAGCAAATGCTCCTAAACTGTGAGCACAAGAGCCCTGCCATGGACGATAAAACCAACAATGCACTGCAACTCTTGTCCACAAGATGGCGTCATTTGCAACACAATGCAGTTATCATCGCTCTTTACCTGGGAAAAAGTATTGTAACAGAATGCAAGGCATCAGCCGCTGAGGTTTACATTGACTTGAATTACATCCATCCGGCAGAAGCACTTTCAACAACAACTTCCTAAAAGGAAGCACAACGGTGCGTTGGAAGAGGCTGATTAATATTTGCATCTCTAACAAGTGCTGTATGGACTGTAGCATAATCCCTGATGGACACATTCAGCCAATTTATCCACACAAACGCATTCAGTCTGACCACTTCACTAGCGTGTAACCAGTGGAGCGGAGCAGAGGGAACCAATCAGGGTCACGCGTGTGTAAGGTTTCTAAAAGTGGGCTCTGACCCCACCCCCTGCAGGAACTCAACACCTCATGAAAATCCAGGCCACAGAGCAGAAGCGCGGAGTCGCTAGAGCGGGGGCGCCAATTAAAGCCTGCGTTTCTACAGGAAAGGGAAGGTGTGGTGCCGGGGCCATAGACGGCCCGTATGCCCAGGGGCCTGGACACTGAATGAGGCCTTTCATTCTGGGGCCCTTAGTTTCCGTTCCGTCCAAAGCCTCGCTCCAAAGCGCACACAAGCCCTGCCTTTCACTCAACCAACGGGAACGAACACAAAGCAAAACTGCCATATATCACAAGCGGCCATGTTGTGTCGGGCTTTGGCTCTGGCCTTTACAGGCCACGTCAGCTGGAAACGTTAACCAAAGCCTCTGCAATGGCACACACACGCAAGTGGTGAAAATGCTTTTACGCACATGTTGTGTGCTACTTACACACCAATTGCAAGGGTGCCTAATGGAGGAAATCAATCATTTGATGCCAAATAAAACTACGCAACATAAAACATAGCCAAATCTCAAACACCACTGCAATGCATTTAACAGCCAGCAAAATCACTAAACACACAACCGCTCCAAACGCACACACCCTTATCTAATAAAATTTCATGAGCAAGTTTTAATGATTCCGTGTCATTTTCGTACACATATGTTTATTAAGTCACTTCATGAAGATTTAGGCTGTACTTCTTCAATGTTTGTACACAGTAAATAAAAGGTTATCTTCATGCACAGTATATCATTTCTTAAAGAGGACAGCTGGAATTCTGATGGGTTTATCCAGTGATTACTTCCAGTTGGACTTCAGTGATTTACCCACTGAACTGAAGCTCCGTTGAATAATTCATGTAAATTGCCACGTTTCTTGCCTAAATACCAAAGTACCAAATCCTCCCCTAGAGGGCAGTATAACAACTGTGCTGCTTTCAGGATAAAATTAAAATCACAACTGAATAAAATGTGATTAATGTCAGTGTGAAATGAACACCTGCCACTAGCCAAATGCTGGTAAAAGTTTGATTATGGCTGGTGTTACATTTTAAGTTCAATTAGTTTAATTTAGCCTTAACTTTGTAATGCATTTCTAATGACTGTAGGCTACATATACTGAATATTAGTTGCAGGTTTCTCCAAGTAAAACCCGGAAACAGGGTGTGAAATTAACATCGTCCACCAGCCAAATGTTGATATAATTTTGATTGCGGCTGGTAAGATTTTCCTACTCTAGCAGCCTCTTTGGCAGGTAACCAACCAGGGACCACACGTATAAAACTGAGTAAAAGAATGTGTAAAAGAATGCTCAGGGAGAAAGTCGTAAATCTGCTTACGCGTTTAGCATTTTTTCCTGCCTTTCTACCAGTGTCACCATATCACACGGACTCCAAACATCGTACGTACGGCGTCCAGCGTGTGCAGAGGTACGCAGATTCTCACAGCACACGTTATATTATACATGTGAATTTCTGCGTGGAAACTCCCTTACGCAGCTTTCTGAGGGCATTTTTCTGCTCAGCTCTGTTTATACATGTGGCCCCAGGTTTGTGTTATATCGTAAAAAGGTCAAGTGGCTGGTAAAATGTTGACAATGGCTGGTGATTGAGAATCCAAAAGCCACTCTGGCCAGTGGGTGAAAGTTAATTTCATACCCTGCCCAGTAATGTTTCTCATTAACTCTGAGCAGCGCAAGACTGCCAGTAAAAACCATACAAGCTGGACATAACTTTGCAGTTGATCATCAATTTAAAGTGAATGTTTTTGTGTAGATGTTATGACTAAGGTTCCTGAGGTAAAATAGTTCTCAGACACAAGTTGAGACGTGCGTGGCAACATGCTCGGTGAAGAGAAGAATGATAAAAATGACAGGCCTACACAATCTTTAAACTCCACATTCATAACAGACACGGCTGACTGCTGAAGACTGGGTACGCACAGGGTACGTGGGTACGTGGGCTTCTGTTCAAGAATAAGAAAGGCCTCGCCCTCTCCACACAGCCAAGCAGCGCTCAAAACAACTGCCACACTTTGTCAAGTGACCCAAGGTGGCAACAATTATTATTATTATGAATAGTATGACAAACTCATAACACACAACCCCCCCCCCCCCCCCCGCTTAAAAACCCTTATGGGAATTAAATCAACTGCAATTATATTGTCTACATATAGACTTTTCATTTCACCAATGCACTTTTTTAAAAGCACACTGCAATATCTGAAAGTACCAATATCTGTACATTTGCCCACATATGGTGAAGTGAAATATCTTTTCAGATTTTTATGATGTTTAACACCATACATTGCAGCATATTCAATCATAAGGAATCACAAATTCCAATTCCAAAAGCCAGAAATCCTTTGTGGTTTTAGCACCAGGTCTATTTTACTAAAGTACCCAGTATGCAGGATATGTACAGTGAGCACCATAATTCATTGGACAGTGACACATGTTTAGTTATTTTGGTTCTGTACTCGAGCACTTTGGATACAATGACAATGAGGATGAAGTGCAGACTGTCAGCTTTAATTTGAGGGGATTTTCATCCAGATCGGATGAACCCTTTAGAAATTCTAGTCTCTCCCCCCCCCATTTTTGGGCATCAAAAAATATTGCAAAGTTTAACATAATGTAGAATAAAGTAATCATTTTTAATATGTGGTTGCATGCCATGACTTCCTGATGCCTGTGACCCAACAATATCAAAAGACTCTTGATATATTATTTTCTGGTACTCCTACAAAAGATACTACACTGCCTGGCCAAAAAATAAAGTCACCGTTGCACCCGTCATGCATAGTGCCCACTGTACAAGCCTCTGGAGGGAGTGTTATGATCTGGGGTTGCTTTAATTGGTCAGGTCTAGGCTCAGCAACATTATGCAGCAATAAAATGAAGTCAGCCGAGTACCTGAATGTACTGAATGATCAGGTTATCCCATCAATGGGCATATTCCAGGACGACAATGCCAAGATTCATCAAGCTCAAATTGTGAAAGAGTGGTTCAGGGAGCATGAGGAATCCTGACCTTAACCCCATTGAAAGTCTTTGGGATGTGCTGGAGAAGACTTTACGGAGTGGTTCGACTCTTCGGTCGTCAATAAGATCTCGGCCAAAAATGAATGCAACTCTGGATGGAAATAAATGTTGTGACGTTGCATAAGGTTGTCGAAACAATGCCACGACGAATGCGCGCCGTAATCTAAGTCCAACTAAATATTAGAGCGTGCAACTTTCTTTTGGCCAGGCAGTATATAATCTCTCTGCATTTGAATGGATGTCTATGGGAATTGGGGGGTGGGACTAGATTTAGCTGTAAATTACACTGGAACAGTATGGAACACATGGTTGGCTAAATGCCTCCAAGTCAGCAAGGGTCTGACATATCAAACAAGCCTTAAACCATCACTCTGCTGCCAGATATGCAGTAAATATGGATGGATAACTTGAAGGGTTTCTTCTCCCAACTTATTTTTCCATAGAGTTCAATATAAAAATGTGTCAGGAAAAACAACCCTTCACGTAATCCATCCATATCTACTGCATATCTGGCAGCAGAAAGCAGAGTGATGGTTTGAGCCTCGTTTGATACCTCAGACCCTTGATGACTTGCAGCCATTTTACCAACTATGGATTCAATACTGTTCCAGCATAATTTACAGCTAAATCTAGTCCCACCCCCCAATTCCCAGAGATCCACTCAAATGCAGAGAAGTTACAGTATTGCTTGCTCGAGTACCAGAAAATAAGATGTCAAGAGTCTTTTGATATTTTGATATTGTTGGGTCACGGACATCAGGAAGTCATGGCATGCAAAAGATATGCAACAAAATATTAAAAATAATTACTTTATTCTACATTATGTTAAACTGTCCAATATTCTTTGATGCCCAAAAATGGGGGGGGGGGGGGGGGGGGGGGGGGGGGGGTTTGGATGAAAATGCCCTCAAATTAAAGCTGACAGTCTGCACTTCAACCTCATTGTATCCTTTCAAATTCAAAGTGCTAGAGTACAAAACCTAAATAACAAAAAATGTGTCACTGTCCAATTAATTATGGTGCTCACTATAGTTTACCCATATTTAAAACCCAGTATAATGCATTATAAAATTTATTAGGCTACACATAACGAACCGAATAAAACAAACATTTTATTCAGTTCACATTTTTAAATGAGTTTATCCTGAAATCAGTGAGGTTCTTATGCTGCACAATACAAGAGGATTTGGCAGCGGCCTTTTGGGGACCATGTTACGGTATGTACATAAGCAACAGAGCAATCAGTGGCGTTTCCGTGTGCCAATCAGAAGTGAACCATAAGAAATCTAGGTGTGCCGCCGCGGTGGTACAGCGGTAAGAGCGCTGACTTTCAGTCAGCGCAGTTGTACTCCGAGGATCGGGGTTCGCGCCCCGGTCCTGCCATATCCGAGCGTGGCCGGTGCCCTGTGGAAGCGGCAATTGGCGGCTGCTTCCGGGTGGGGGGAGGGGCTCGGAGAGAATCGCTGCGCACAAAAACGGCCCTGGGCGAGTTGGAATCACGGTCAGGAGCTCGAGGAGTCGCGCCCTGTAGAGGACGTGGCGCCCTCCTTCCTACTACCGGCTGACAGGGTTGTATCGCGGTGGTTCTCAAGCGGTTGCTACATGGGGGGAATTGAATTAGAATAGGGGTTCAATTGGCTACTAAATTGGGAGAAAAAGGGGAAAAATCAGAAACAAAAAAATTTAGAAGAAATCTAGGTGTGACGCTCTCGTTTTTTCCAGCTGAGAAATATTGTAAAACTCAGGCCTATTGCATCTCAAGCGGAGATGGAAGTGTTAATTCATGCTTTTATATCATCCCGTCTTGACTATTGTAACTCATTTTTTTACCTGCCTCAGCAAAACTTCTATGGATCATTTACAGGTGGTCCAAAAAGCTGCTGCTAAACTCTTGACCGGGTCCTCCAAAAGGTCTCGTGTGACACCGATTCCGATGGCTCTTCATTGGCTCCCTATTAAATTCAGGATCCAATTTAAAGTTCTTGTTATCGCCTAAAGAGCTTGGTCAAGCTCCGGCCTACATTAGAGATCACCAGCAGGTCTCTACGGTCATCTGGTCAGGGTCTGCTTATTGTTCCCCGAACAAGACTTAAAAGTAAAGGAGACTCGTGCTTTTGAGATGTGGCTCCTAAACTCTGGAACTTTCTTCCACTGAACTTGAGATCTCTGGACACTGTTGACTTTTAGAAAACAGCTCAAGCCCATTTGTTTAGATGTGTGTAATTTCTCTTTTTTTGTTTTATGTTTTTATGCATGTTATACGTTATGTTTTTATTTCCTCTGTAAAGCACTTTGTGATGTCTATGCTCTTGAAAGGTGCTATATAAATAAAAGTTACTTACATACTTGGAGAACACATGCATTACAAAAACGGACAAACCGAGTCAGACCTCGAGCTTTCGCATTTAGAAATGACATGATTAACAACAAAAGGAAATCTTATTTTCTTGTTGATAAATTTGAGGAAAAGTAAGCCGACAACTTTATCTTCTGGCTTGCAACAGGGCCTGCCAGACGAAAGATCCATCACATATCAGCAGGGTGTGAAACTAACACCAGCCACCAGCCAAATGCAGGTATAATTTTGATTGTGGCTGGTAAGATTTCTACTCTAGCAGCCACTTTGCCTGGTCACCAACCAGGTTGTGTTATATTGTAAAAGGTAATGTGAATGGTAAAATGCTGAAAATAGCTGGTGAATTTTAGAATCCACAAGCCACTCTGGCCAGTGGGTGAAAAGGTTCATTTCAGACACCGCATATCAGGAGGGCAATAGCGCTGTAGGCTATTTTGCCCTTTGCAGGGGGTAACGGTACAGGCTAACAGTTTTAATGGCCTGAAAACTGGCGATTCATTAGCGACTCATCACAAACGCAAACAGCCGTGAGGATGTGGCCCAGGCTCACAGCAGGGGATCTGAGGCGACTCAGGATTCACACTCTTACGGCACATATTCAGGGACTCTTTTCTCTCAAGATATTACCCCCCAAAATCAGTAACTCATAAAACCCATGGAGTAGGCTGCCGATCCATAAAGTATTATTTAAATAGCCTCAACGTAACCGGAAATAAACTATCCCTTCATTGACATCAGGCCAATGTTTTTTTCAAGACAACCATCTCATAACTCTGAACTTTCCAGTTCTTGATGTTATTTGGCTAATTTTAAGGAATTGTGCAGCCTGGCAATAACTAGGGGGTATACTATTAAGCAGGATTACTGAGTAACTGCACTGAGTAAAACCCGTGCAGTTATCCAGTCAACACAGAAATCCTGCTTCGTAGCACACCCCCTATGCCTTTGAAAAGCAATGCAAACTTCCCCCAGGTGAGGGCTGGGCTGTGAGTTTATCCCCACTATATAACTCTAACCTGAACAAACTACCCCCAGGTGAGGGCTGTGCTGTGAGTTTATCCCCACTATATAACTCTAACCTGAACAAACTTCCCCCAGGTGAGGGCTGTGCTGTGAGTTTATCCCCACTATATAACTCTAACCTGAACAAACTTCCCCCAGGTGAGGGCGGGGCTGTGAGTTTATCCCCACTATATAACTCTAACCTGAACAAACTTCCCCCAGGTGAGAGCTGGGCTGTGAGTTTATCCCCACTATATAACTCTAACCTGAACAAACTACCCCCAGGTGAGGGCTGTGCTGTGAGTTTATCCCCACTATATAACTCTAACCTGAACAAACTTCCCCCAGGTGAGGGCTGTGCTGTGAGTTTATCCCCACTATATAACTCTAACCTGAACAAACTTCCCCCAGGTGAGGGCTGTGCTGTGAGTTTATCCCCACTATATAACTCTAACCTGAACAAACTTCCCCCAGGTGAGGGCTGTGCTGTGAGTTTATTCCCACTATATAACTCTAACCTGAACAAACTTCCCCCAGGTGAGGGCTGTGCTGTGAGTTTATCCCCACTATATAACTCTAACCTGAACAAACTTCCCCCAGGTGAGAGCTGGGCTGTGAGTTTATCCCCACTATATAACTCTAACCTGAACAAACTACCCCCAGGTGAGGGCTGTGCTGTGAGTTTATCCCCACTATATAACTCTAACCTGAACAAACTACCCCCAGGTGAGAGCTGGGCTGTGAGTTTATCCCCACTATATAACTCTAACCTGAACAAACTTCCCCCAGGTGAGGGCTGTGCTGTGAGTTTATCCCCACTATATAACTCTAACCTGAACAAACTACCCCCAGGTGAGGGCGGGGCTGTGAGTTTATCCCCACTATATAACTCTAACCTGAACAAACTACCCCCAGGTGAGGGCGGGGCTGTGAGTTTATCCCCACTATATAACTCTAACCTGAACAAACTACCCCCAGCTGAGGGCTGTGCTGTGAGTTTATCCCCACTATATAACTCTAACCTGAACAAACTACCCCCAGGTGAGAGCTGGGCTGTGAGTTTATCCCCACTATATAACTCTAACCTGAACAAACTTCCCCCAGGTGAGGGCTGTGCTGTGAGTTTATCCCCACTATATAACTCTAACCTGAACAGACATGTTTTTGGCTTCCCCCCCCCACATTTTGACAAGACCCGTTTTAACACCCGTCCTCCAAGTGTGTGATCGTACCTGATGCCAAAACGTTGGACCAGCTACCCCCCTGGAACTACAGAAGTGTACCAGTTTAACCCCTAAACGGGACTGGTGTCAGCATGCCTGTTAGCTGCTGGTAGCACTGCGCAGAATAAAAAGACAACTAGGCCCATCTGATAAGCACTTCAGACACGGAACAGGAAGGGAAATTCAGAAACGGGCCACTGTGACGCCACTTGTGTATACCACAGGTACTTTCTGGAAAAAAACAGCTCAGTCACCCCCTGAACAAAACCACAGAACAAGCCTCAAACTACCGTTCAGCCGTTGGCATCTGCCTGCAACTGCAGTACAACTAGTAGTGCGACTAAGGAACGTTTGTGTGTGTGTGTGTGTGTGTGTGTGTGTGTGTGGGGGGGGGGGTCCATTATCATTCACAAACAAAAGGCCGTGCCCTCAGCTTGCCCTCATAATTACAAATCACAGGGCACATTTAGAAACGGCGCTTTTCCAAAGCCATTAAGTTAAATAATGTTCCACGGAACATTCCGGGCAGCAGTTACCCCGTCAGTGCAAGGGCTCATAAATTAATTCACTGAGCTCAAGCTGCGCCGAAAACACGGGTCCGTTCAAATACTTCCAGACACCCCCACCACACTACTCAAATGATCTGCAGCATTTAAAAAGGCTTTAAATTCTGAGTCATGGCACCGATTTCTTGTCCTCTTTTGTGACACTAGCACTATGTGTCTGTTTTCCAAGGCCCGTAGCTCCCGGGTTTCACGACCTCTTTACAGAGGCAGGACAGGTAACCCTTCATATTAATCAGACTCAAACAAATCCTTTCATGAAACAAGAGAGCCCTTGATCTGGTGTAGCAGTATAATGCAGCCCTGATCTCAAAACTAGGGGTAAATGCTACTAACAGTAATATTGAGCAGTTATAGCCTCACACACAGAATACAGCAAACATGGCAGCAACATTGTACAGTTAAAGGGATAATTCACCGTTTTTTTAAATATGTATATAGGCCAATATATATATAATTTTCCATTGAGTTGTTGAAGTATGTTTTAATACTCAACTTATTTTAATAATTATCAAGATAATATTGTATATGACAAAACCTTTGGCCAAGATAATCATACTATGAAATTTCAATATTGGCACATGCCTTCACGTAAGCCCAAAGCAGCCTGCATGGCAATGTTATGCCCCAGGGTCGTAAGCGTGTACATTACCCCAGGGTCGTAAGCGTGTACATTACCCCAGGGTCGTAAGCGTGTACATTACCCCAGGGTCGTAAGCGTGTACATTACCCCAGGGTCGTAAGCGTGTACATTACCCCAGGGTCGTAAGCGTGTACATTACCCCAGTATTCTTCAAAAACATGCTTTCAATTTTTTGGTTTGAACCATTTCCTATGGCGCATGTAACTTGAGTCCACTGCACTCAAGGAAATAATACCGGCATGATAAACTGATATTTATGCTTACCACTGTGACAAAACACTAAAATGAATGCATTTTAACACAAACCCTCTAGAACAGACTTAATTATCAAAGCATCAGCATACTGGCCCCTCCTCACAAAGTAAATACAACAGAGATGTTTACTTATCTCAGGAAATGGGGCATCCCAATTACTGCCGTTAACCCACAGATGGCAGCCATAAACGGCCGTTTATTCAGTTAGCCCAGATATGGCAGCCATAAAACAGCCGTTTATTTTGGTGACAGAAAGGGAGGAGAAACGTGACATGTTCACAAGAGAAGAGACACCTTTCCTCTTACAGGTCAGAGCTCATCTGGAACAACTCCAGAGGGGGGGTGCAGAGACCGCATTTTCACACATGACCGCTCGCTTTTCCAAAGGAAACCTGTGTTTCTAATCAGACCTGAACGCAACAGTTGAAAAATGTTGATTTGTTTTATCCAGTTAGCTTTTAGAACCTAGATGATGGTAGTACTGGAGAAAAAGGCTGAAGACGTGGCTGAAATTAAGATTGTCTCGTATGTTTAACAGTGTAAGTGCAGTATTGTCCTGGCTTGGCTGGGCTCATCTTACACTTTAGCACAACTCCAAAGTGACCCAATATCAGAATGTCATCTTGGTTTCCACCTCATATCAAGTCTCACGGTCTGTATAGTGCAGGGCATAACGTTATGAATGGTTTCACCTCATATCAAGTCTCACGGTCTGTATAGTGCAGGGCATAACGTTATGAATGGTTTCACCTCATATCAAGTCTCACGGTCTGTATAGTGCAGGGCATAACGTTATGAATGGTTTCCATCTCATATCAAGTCTCACGGTCTGTATAGTGCAGGGCATAACGTTATGAATGGTTTCACCTCATATCAAGTCTCACGGTCTGTATAGTGCAGGGCATAACGTTATGAATGCTTTCACCTGCTCATTTCCCATTGTTACACGAGTGTAATTGTACACCATTTTTTCCAGAAAACCTCAGAAATATTATACTTCCTGGAAACTATTCCAATAATCCATTACTGGACATTTAATAGAAAAATGACAATGCAATCACAAAGAAGACAGCAAAACAATGAAAAACAAAGGTTCTTCCTGCTATACAGGTTTAAAGTCACGGGAAAAAAAACATCTTTTTTTTTTGTTCATAATGCCACAAAAGCTTGTGCAAGACCATATAAGCAGAAGTTGCCTAATCTCTAATTCCCAGTTTAACAGGAAACAGAATGATCTATTGAGGCATTTTGATCAAATAGCCAAGGGTTTAAGATGACAAATATGATGGGTCATTGGAAAGCACATTTAAATACAAGACACTGTTTAGCAGTTGGACTTGTATAATATTTCGGTTTTCCTACATGATGCATTAAGATATGATTGCAAGAAGCACGCTAACCGATTGCCGAGATATCTGCACAGCCTTTAAGTGATAAAAGTTCGGAGACAAAATGTTCCATCAGAAAAGTGAATGCTCAAAACCCCGCGCAGGATGAGTGGGCCAAGATTTGTATAGCCAGCACGTAACTAGCCTGTGAAATTCAACGTTACAGCCTGTAGTTTCCAGCTAAAGAAATAAAGTTGGAAGTCGTCTGAAGTAGAGTCCATGAGACTAACCTAAGTAGACAATTAAAAGGCGAATTAGTACAAAACCCCTTTTGTGGAATACGCATATGCAATATACAACAATGTTTCATGGGCCCCGTTATCAACAGGGTAGACACTGGCAAGGGTACATGGTAGGTTATGACTGTGGTGCAGTAGGGTAAAAACGGGTAGACACTGGCAAGGGTGCATGGTAGGTTATGACTGTGGTGCAGTAGGGTAAAAACGGGTAGACACTGGCAAGGGTACATGGTAGGTTATGACTGTGCAGTAGGGTAAAAACGGGACAATATCCCAGCAAAGAAGCGAGTGGTGTAGACAGGAGCGCGGCGCCACACCAGAGATGGAAATCCAGGGGACATAAAGTAAAAGTCCTCCCCACTATTTTGCTCCAATCTCCTGGATTTTCTAATTAACAATTATTCAGCGGTGACGTGAACTAATTAGTGAGATCAGCTGAGTCTAGGGTGTAAGAAACACACGGCAGGACTTTTATTTTAAGTGACCTGGATTTCCACCTCTGCGCCACACTCCAACAGTAGCAAAGCGAATACATTTGTTGGCTTTTTGACGGCGCACAGACTAAAGAAAACCCGATTCAACCAACAAGTGTGCTTTGACACACGAGTAGTGTAGTGCTTACCCATCGCCAATATTAACTCGTTAGGTAACTCATTAAGTTTGTGAAGAACAAAAACACTCATTTCAAGATTCATGTTAATTGAATGGAAACAAAAACTTTTAAAATGTAACGTTAGCCAACTCAACAGCTAGCCAAGTTGTCTGACGAACTTATTTTAAAGTCTCAAATGTATTTAGTAACCAACGTTAACATATTGTTCGAATGACCTAGGTTAACGTTTTTGTAGAAATATGTAAAGAAGAAAAAAAAATATATATATACACTTGGTGTGTACCTGAAAACTAAAATAAAAGTTAGTCTAAAGGTAACTCGGGAGCAGGTATTCGCAAGATAGCAAGCTAGTTAACACAATTGCTAACACAATATCCTGATATAATAACCATCGTTCGTTAGCTAACTCGCTAACGTTACATAATATGCCCGTTAGCCAACTAGCAAGATGAAACGACAGAAGAAGAAAAAAGCTAACCTTACAGGTCAAATGAAAAACAAAAAAACCAAACGAAGCAAAGAAAAACGGAAGGTAGCCAGTTAAAGTTCGCACCTGTATTCAATTTACGCGGCAGCTCTTATGGCTCCCGACCCGCGTAGCGTTAGCTGCACAGCCACAGGTACCGACCCGCGTAGCGTTAGCTGCACAGCCACAGGTACCGACCCGCGTAGCGTTAGCTGCACAGCCACAGGTACCGACCCGCGTAGCGTTAGCTGCACAGCCACAGGTACCGACCCGCGTAGCGTTAGCTGCACAGCCACAGGTACCGACCCGCGTAGCGTTAGCTGCACAGCCACAGGTACCGACCCGCGTAGCGTTAGCTGCACAGCCACAGGTACCGACCCGCGTAGCGTTAGCTGCACAGCCACAGGTAAAACAGGTAAAATGTGTGCCTAACTTAGTCCAGCAAACGTTAGCAACATTACGGCCGTGGCCAATTTATTGAGTGATGCTGGGCTTTTATTTATATACATAAACAGCACATTGGTGCTGTAGCTAGCATTGCATTTAAAACTAACCAAGTTATCCAACGTGCCGCCGTTTGCAATGAGGTTAACAGCTAAAGTTTTAATACGAGGCCAGCTTGCTCGTATTTAAAATAACTCGCCGATATGCAGCTCTTCGTTTCCAATTGTGCCATTAGCATTTCTACCAGTTTGTTAGCTAGCATGAGATCTACCTTGCCTCGGGGTTACCCTAACCCAATACCCTCCTCAGTGCAGCTTATACCCTCCTCAGGGTTAGCTTATACCCTCCTCAGTGCAGCTAATCACAGCAGCTCTAGGCGTGTTACTCGGTTGAATCGATATTAACTTTAAAGACGAATATTGCATTATTAACACAAAGTAGTTCAAATGAGAAATTGCATTAATTTGCTGCCACCTTAGGGTGAATATCAGCACAGACATCTCTCTCCCAGGTCTCCGTCTCATCCCCTAACGCAACTGCTCCGTTCATTTCTTCCTTTAAGTTGCATCTCCCCACTAACGAGTTAACTTTACAGCTGGCGGATAATGAACGTATCTCCTGCTATCAGTATGCATGCTACCTAGCGAACATTAGCAGTTTTATAAAGGTTAACGTTACTGTAATCAACTTTTTCTTTCTTTTTTTAAATGCGTGTTTCTCAATACAGCGACATAACACGGGCTAGCTCATGCTAGCTATGGTAAATGCTGGGAATTACGCAAGTTATGCTGCCGCATGTTTAAGTTTGCTAAGTCACAGTGCTAATGTTTTTCCCCCCCAAACGTAGCCTTTACCTACAAGAAAAGGCAGCACGTTTCTATTCAGGCTGGCAAGTTTTAACAGCTTAATAGCCATCACCGAATTGTTAGTGAATGAACGCGGAGTAAAAAACTTCTCATGCAAACTATCATAGCTACCTTTTCAACTTGTACGTGTCCTCCTGCTCCGGAACGATGCGACTCCAGTTGATGTTCCCCAAATTACGTTCGCTATTATAACTGCGCTTTTCCCTCAATTTCTCCGCAGAAAACAAAAGCGTCCTTCTCCATTAACCCATTCAGGTACCATGTGACCCTCCAATCCATGTCGGGGTACTAATACGAGGAGGACAAAGAAATATCCCAAAATCCCGTTTCCTCCTCCCCCTGTCTGCGCACCCACCCCCAGTTGAAGGGGCCCATATATTGAAACCTGAGATCGTGATCTGCCATTCGCGCTCATTCCTCATGCAGTTCTGTTAGGTCCCGACTCACTGTTTTCTTTAAATTTTCCCCCATTTCAGACACTGTAATTGTGTCTCCTCGTCATATTTATAGCCATCAAAGTCAATCGTGCGCAGACGAGAGGTTGCTTATCCGTAAGGAGTTTGTAGTAGCCTATTCTAGGCTAACTGACATAAATGCCTTTTGTCATACGTTTGATCTAATCCTTTGTATCCCCTCGTTTTAGTGTCAGCGTAGACTTCATCTGTGATTTATTAAATCAAATTTACAATTTCATGACCGAAATATGTGTTTATCAGTAGCATACGGTTGCCATACCTGCTAGCCTATATATACACAAATCGAGACATGACATGCACAAGGTAAGATGTGTTGCACTAGCTACTGCATAAATCAATCATGCCTGCGATTTGTAGACTGGATGGATAACAGGTTATCCGCTACTGTTGTCCTTGGTATATGTCTAGTTCTAGAATTGATCAGAATTCAGTAATCAGATGAACAATAATAGAGTAATTATGTTGTCTACTGAACATTTATGGCATTTTCTGCATAATTTAGGGTTAACTAACAAGGATGTGCATTTTATGGCTAAAATGCAGGCTATTTTAAACAATCCCATATTACCATTTAGGCTATTAGTGGTGGGATTATGAGAAAAAATATCTACAGGTAACAAATATTGAAGTGCAAAAATAACTGTCAACTGCCTGGTACTATAATGTGCGGGTAGTTCTTGCGACAAAATGTTTACACTGTTCCCCCCTAAAGGTTACATATGAACTTAAGACACAATGGTGCATTGGTGAAAGATTTAGAAAAAGACAAATGGTTCACACAATATGCAAATACTTGCATGGCAAGAAGAATAAAGTTGAATTTTAAAATGAGAAGTTATACTAATTGTTGCAATTGAATATAATGTAAATTGAGAAAAACATGAAGGGAATAATAAAGAACAATAAAAAAAGAACCATAAATGAGCATATTTATTGTTTATGGTGGATTTATCCACGTTTCCCTCTGCAATAACTCCTCAAACAGAGCAATGAAGCACCTGTCTGCACAGCTGTGTCCGTGCTGCAGAATCCACACGCTGCAACCTTGCATTTCCTGCAGAGGAACCCACAAAAGAGGGTTCCAGGTGTTTCCATTTGGCCAAACGCATAACTAAGGTACGGAGATGTTTACTGTCACCTGAATTAATTTAATAACAATCAGAGAAGATGATCATCCAGAGAAGTGTGTTTTTATTTAGCCTTTTTTCTCTTTAATGTGTTTTACATAATTTGATATAGTGGACAGATCATTTATTAGAATTGAGTTAAACATCAGTAGCACGGATTGTAATGGTTTTGAAACCTTTGGAGAAAATATATTTCTTCTTGTAGATTGCCCTTTGGGGTGAAAAAAGAGATGTCTGTGCATTTTTCACCATGTAAATATGTGATGGATCTGTAAAGAAAAAACGCTTCTGTAGTTCACTGTCTCGTCTCTGCCTTGTGCTTTGACTGGTAACTGGTTTACATGTTAACCAGTCATGTCAAAAAAGTCATCAAAAATGCCCTGGTTTACGTCTCAGCAATAAACACTAGCATTCATGAGTTAAAATCTTCTCATGTATGACATTTGGGATGAAACATAGACAAAAGTTATTAAAAGAGTACACAGGAAAGAGTAATCGCACCAGTATCTCTGGGTAGAATTCTGTTCCTGGAGGAACATTTTTAAAGGTTTGCAGAAGTGGCACAACACAACAGAGAGAATAAATGTTTCAGATGATATGCAGAAACCGTTCTTCACCCTTGATGTAAGCACGCTCAATAGACACGGAAAGCTGCTGTGGTGCGGGCCGTCATGCGTGTGGTGTGGTACGAGGTACACGCAAGATTTCTGAGAAGGGGAGTGGAGTGCCAGCAGTCATACGTGCGGTGTGGTACGAGGTACACGCAAGGTTTCTGAGAAGGGGAGTGGAGTGCCAGCAGTCATACGTGCGGTGTGGTACGAGGTATGCGGTACGCGCACGGTTTCTGAGAGAGGAGTGGAGTGCCATCAGTCATGCGTGCGGTGTGGTACGAGGTACGCGCACGGTCTCTGAGAGAGGAGTGGAGTGCCAGCAGTCATGCGTGTGGTGTGGTACGAGGTACGCGCACGGTTTCTGAGAGAGGAGTGGAGTGCCAGCAGTCATACGTGCGGTGTGGTACGAGGTACGCGCACGGTTTCTGAGAGGAGTGGAGTGCCAGCAGTCATACGCGTGTGGTGTGGTACGAGGTACACGCACGGTTTCTGAGAGGAGTGGAGTGCCAGCAGTCATACGTGCGGTGTGGTGTGGTACGAGGTACGCGCACGGTCTCTGAGAGGAGTAGAGTGCCAGCAGTCATGCGTGCGGTGTGGTACGAGGTACGCGCACGGTTTCTGAGAGGAGTGGAGTGCCAGCAGTCATGCGTGTGGTGTGGTACGAGGTACGCGCACGGTTTCTGAGAGAGGAGTGGAGTGCCAGCAGTCATGCGTGTGGTGTGGTACGAGGTACGCGCACGGTCTCTGAGAGAGGAGTGGAGTGCCAGCAGTCATGCGTGTGGTGTGGTACGAGGTACGCGCACGGTTTCTGAGAGGAGTGGAGTGCCAGCAGTCATGCGTGTGGTGTGGTACGAGGTACGCGCACGGTCTCTGAGAGGAGTGTGCTCTCTGTTGTTTAAGTAGCACAAAACAATTTCCTCTTCCTGCTTGAACGGCCGTTCGGAAGTTGTTGCTATTACAGTCTACAACACTTTCGTTGCAGGAATTTAGGGGGGGGGCTGTCCCGAACGAGGTCCCTGAGTGGGCTCTTAGCTGCCCTTTGTTTTCCTATGTAATATTTTTAACCCACTTTAACTCATCTTGCTATTTCACAGTGAAAATGCAGCTAGAAGGCATAACTGATTTAGGGCTACTAGACAAGGCAGGCTAAATACAATCTAAGACATGAATCATGGCTGGCTCACTATCATTACAAAGCGCTGAGACAAAACAGCATTACTGTTTACAGCAAAAAAATGTATCACACGTTGCAAAATGTGAGAAGCATACGAACCCCTTGCATCCATTTCACATTCCACTGTTCTTCCATTTAGATTTAGCCGCACTAAATTAGAAATAAAGGCTGTTTTTAACAGGGAAGGCTGAGTACTGTTCCAGCAAATGTTCAAAATGTACTTACTGCCCCAGAATAAGATAAAACATGTTCATTAATCTTTGGAGCAGAAATCAGTTGAAGCTAAGTTACAAAACGCCTGTCCATGAAGCGGAAAATCTGAGTATCTGAAGGAATTTGCATTGAGTCTTAGCAGACAGAAAGCTGGGGCTTTATACAGGTGAGCTTCAATGTACATTTTAACCAGGTGCTACTCATTTGGTGTCCAGTCAAAATTAATCGTTACATTTCTCCAGTGTAATTGAATCCTACAAAGCAAAATCCCTGGTCGCTAGTATTTTTCCAAGCGTTGTTAATGCATTTTCACAAGTGGCCTGTGTAATTGTTTGGCATGATAAAGAGGTCTGTGTTGAGATTGAGTTTTTTGTTATCTGCGTCCATAGTTGTTTTTCAGTTTAAATCTGGCCTTTGTATTTTAAAACCGGCTGGACTCACACGTTTAGGGACTTAATGAACTTCCCTCCACATTGTGATACTGCAATCCTTTACTTTGTTTCAGCACTCCATAGTGATAAACACAGTGATTAATGAGCTGGCTTTGTATACTGTTTTATATCACAAAATGCAGGTATGCTGGCGAATGCTCGGTTTTGCAGTATCAATGTAACACTGGTAAAATGGTTCCAGCAGAGGTGTTTTTCAGTAGCTGAGCCAGTGAAAGGTGCACGCAGTCTTCATGTGAAAAGAGAAGTGTGTAAAAGATGCAGCAGCTGAAATCCGCCCGTGATCTCTCTTCATCTACTTCAACTTTTTATTGCATGACATTTTGCGCAATGCACCGTGATTCCCATTAACAGCCGAAGCAGAACACTTATGCAAGTTCAGCATTACCTGACATCATGTCTTCCTCATTACCGAGCCACTTTAACAGGGTAATGGAGTTCACCAATGATAAAGACTCTGTGTGTGTGTGTTTGTGTGTGTGTGGAGACATAGTTTTAAAACAGGTCAAACTCTCCGAAATACTTTTTACACAATCACATCTGTATCAAGTTACTCTGGCTCGGATTAAGTACTGAATTCCCTTTGTAATTCAACATGTGCTAACTGTGGGTGTGAATGAAGGTCTGATGAAGTGCAGCGCCAGACTGCACGTCAGTTAAGTAAGTCTGGCATTGTAAGCACAAGTAAATACAAAGAAAAAAATAAATGGAGGGAATCGGGTCATGAATGGAAATTTTACTCAGCTTAGAAGTTAAAGTATGTGCATTTAAAATGCACATATTTCATGAAAATAATGAGGAAATACAAGAAAATAAACTTTAATCATTTAAATTTTCTTAAAAGTAGCTTTCAGAAGTCCAAATACAACATGGTAGAAATAAATTAGACAATGCTTCGTAACACACGTGATGTATGTATGTTTCTCATGTTATTCACACACAGCTTAAAAAGCACTGTCTGTAAGTAATTCATTGAAACTTGCTAAAACTCAGCCTGCCGTTAAAATTATTGATATCGAAGTGAGGCCAAGTTACAACAAACAGTATTGCCTATCGTGGCTCACAGTAATTAAACTAGCTTTATTCCAAAGCAGTGAAACCCAATCTTTGCTAAATTATTTCATGTAACTTGACCCTGTGTTTTTTCATCTTACCATCTGAAGAGAATGTGGTCATTCATACTTAACGTGCCACGTCAAAGTGTCCAATGGCAATCATTTACAGTGGAAATAATCTGCAATTCAGATGTGTTACACAAAAAATGACTATATGCTATGTTTGAACAATTGTCTGCATCCAGTGCTTTTAGTCTATATATGAAAGGCACATCATGAATAAAATGCATTATTTATTTATTTATTTGGAATATTTGTATTTGAATAGAAACCTGTGTGGTCTTACAGAGCCTAGACATTATTTTGGTCACACAACTGTGTTCACAAATAACATTTGTTATTACTTGGCATGTTGTAGCCAGCAAGTTGTAGCCTATGAATATACAATGTGGCTAGCTGGCTACACCATGTTTTGGTTAAAGAGTAACATTATCAGTGAGAAATTCTGCCTTTCTGAGGTTTTCACATGGTCACATTCTTACGTGTGAAAAGCATAACGTACACATGTTTTTTTTCGAGAATAAAATACAATTTAAAAATGTTTTTTTGTCGAGGCAGGCCTCAAACACGAGACTCGAGCAAGAGAGCCCGCCACACGAAGCACAACGCTAGAACGGAGCTACATTTTGATCACTGTCAGCTGGACAATATATAGTGAAGTGGAATGGAATATGAAGTATAATGTTAACGGTTAATATTGTTCAATGTCTTAGCCTTTGCAATAAAAAATACATTATTTAATGTTAAAAGAATATTCTTACATGGGAAAAGCATAACATGTGCACAGTGTTTCTGTCGAAAATAAATGTATAATTTTTTGGAACATGGCGGGGCTCAAACCCGGGTCTCCAGCAGGATAGTCCGCTTCGTACTCCTTCAGTATCAATTCATGCTAATGTTCTACCCACGTACATTGACTGGTTCCCATGCCAACAGAGCTTTGAGCCTAAACCCCAGTGTGTGTTCAGATTGTCCCCACATACCAGGACCAGTCGTGGAGAGACCCATCAACACTCCCTGCCTTCTTTGTATAGCATATAATGAGCTTTCAGGTCCCACTTTGGCTGGCTTTCTAATGACAGACTTGGCTAATTCTATGACCGTTTCATTGTTCCAGCTAGCTAGCGTTTGCTAGAAAATGTTGAAGGAATGTTAAGTCCAATCTCCAAACTTTAAGGGTAAGAGTAGCTAAAGGGAGGTGGCCTGATTCATATTTATGGCTACCCCTTCACTTGAGCTGGACAGAGGCTCCCGGTCTAAAGGAAGTAGGGACTGTTTACACGTTAAACTTGCACTGAAGTACCTGCAAATATCGGCTGTAGACTTGCTATTATAATTCACTGGAGCTGGCTGCATCCCCTTCATCGCTGAAGCCGTTTAATTCACTGTCGTACAGGGGAAGTGGAGCAAGGTAATGCTTCCCATCTGCAGCCTTATAATCTCCAACTGGGCCCTGCACAGATCTTTCCAGCATTTATCAGGGTAGCACCCCACAACATCGGTGCACAATGTCAGAACGCAGCGTGAGGACATTAACTCTGATTTCAGTCATTTCCAGGGATTAGCCAGCGATGATTTGCTTCCTGTAACTCACCGGCGAAGGGAAGTTATCCAGCGATGCACCACGTTTTGTTTATGTGTTACATCAATGGAATGTCACATGGCTCTTACCGTATTTAAATAATAGAAAAAAATAAAATAATTATACAATATGGCTTACAATGCAATAGCCGGAGCATTCAGATTTTCCTGTACAGTACACCGGAAGACCAATTGGACAGAAGTATTGTTTTTTTGTATTTTTTAATTTATAAATTGTATTTGCAGCATAGTAATAAAATTCCTGGACAGTGATAGAAAGTGTTACTCAGTGAGGTGTATATTTCTTTGGCTGAGACCATGGGGGCGAGATCCTCAGGTTGTTAACGGGACAATGACCAGCAGTCCAGGGGAAGAGCGGGGGCAGGGGGATGGGCTCGAATTCCCGCTGGGTATGGCATGTATCAGGAGATGGGGGTTGGGTAAGTAATTTGGGGGGTTGGTAGACTTTTTTTTGGGGGGGGCGACCGCCTTGTTTAGTGAAATGGGGAAGAGTGTGGCGATGAAACTCCAGTTTCACTTCAGTTCCACTAAACGCTGACCGTTTCACATGATGGAAAAAGTGAACACGATCACTCGGCTCATGGGAAAATGAATGACAAAACCGGACTTGCGTCGTCTGTTTTGCGTAATTCACAACTTTGCCAAAAATAATTTTAACTGCCCAGGGACCGCAGACCAGAGAGGAAAAAAACAAGGTTTCCAGCATTGTCTTTATCAGCGATGATCACTGTGCCACGTATGGCCGTGTTTGAGAGAGAGAGGGGGGGGGGTCTAGTGGGACACTCGGGCTGCTTACCCTTCTCCCTCAGGGGTGGGGCGTTACCATGGGAGCAGACAGCCTTTTGCCTGTGGCCTCTCCCTAAAAGTGAAACAGATGGTTGGAGGTGTGGGGTGCCTGTGGTCGGGTGGGGTAGGAGCATTACCAGTGTTCACGTATCTACGCTAAAGTACGTCCCTCAGTGTCCAGTATACAGGGCCAATACGTCTCAGCATTAAAACAGGCACATCTTATAAACCAGGTATATTGTAAAAAGCAGCCTAATAATAATATGTATTATTATAATAATAATTATTATTATTATTTTGTATTTTTTTTGCATGGTACTCGCAGGGCTAGATATGCTCACCTTCAATTAATTTTTTTGCTCACCTTTTTTTCCTCTCTGCTATATAACGGTTTAGGTTTTTACTTCGTCACCCTTAGATAATCACCATGGAACCGTTGCTAAGTGTCAGTGATCTACGTCAGGCAGTGTAAGCAGATAATCTTTAGATGAAATTTGGCTAATTTTCCCATCCAGCCCAGAAGGGTCACAGTTATCCGTGTCCAACGTGGTGTGTTTGGCGTGCACTGGCCCTTTGAGCTCCAGAGTGGTGCAGTTGGTGACAGGGCTTTTTGCAAGCCCAGACTGGGCCCTGCAGCAACCTATGGCCTCGGCTGAGTCTCAGAGTCCTTATTGTTTCATTCCAACATTTCCCCAAATTTGTTGAAAATGGACCAGGACATAGTGAACTCCATTCCCAGGGATCATTACAACATAACTGCTTTGACCTGACTATACAATAGTGACATACAGTACCTTTGGCTTGCTCTTGTGCGGGTTTAGGCTGGGTTTTTCTGTGAAGCGTATTGTGACAACTGGTTGTGAAATGCGCTATATAAATAAATATTGATTTGATTATTGATTTGACATACAGTATATCACACTATGCAACATGTCAGCGGTGCTAATGTTATTGCTTAGGTATCCATATAGAACATAAGGACATCTGAAAAGGTAACAGGTGTGTGTCTCTGGAGGTTTCCGCTTGACTTATTCTTTGGTGAGCAAACAAAGAGCCCAGGAGGTACCCCCGGGATTCTCTTCAAAGTCCAGGAAATGACAGAGACTCCATCTCATCTCCTCTGACAGTTTTTTAACTGTCTTCTTTGATGAATACCATGTGCCCACCCCCACCCTCAAACTCAAAACAAACATCTACCTCCACACTCAAAACACACCTCTACCCCACACCCTTAAAACACACCTCTACACCCACCTCCACACTCAAAACACACCTCTACCCCACACCCTTAAAACACACCTCTACACCCACAGTTAAAACACACCTCTACCCCCACCCTTAAAACACACCTCTACCCCACACCCTTAAAACACACCTCTACACCCACCTCCACACTCAAAACACACCTCTACCCCACACCCTTAAAACACACCTCTACCCCCACCCTTAAAACACACCTCTACACCCACCCTTAAAACACACCTCTACCCCCACCCTTAAAACACACCTCTACACCCACAGTTAAAACACACCTCTACACCCACAGTTAAAACACACCTCTACCCCCACCCTTAAAACACACCTCTACCCCCACCCTTAAAACACACCTCTACACCCACCCTTAAAACACACCTCTACCCCCACCCTTAAAACACACCTCTACACCCACAGTTAAAACACACCTCTACCCCACCCTTAAAACACACCTCTACCCCCACCCTTAAAACACACCTCTACACCCACCCTTAAAACACACCTCTACCCCCACCCTTAAAACACACCTCTACCCCCACCCTCAAAACAACCTCTACACCCACCCCCACACTCAAAACGCACCTCTACCCCACACCCTTAAAACACACCTCTACACCCACCCCCACACTCAAAACACACCTCTACCCCACACCCTTAAAACACACCTCTACCCCCACCCCTAAACACACCACTACCATCACCCCACACCACCAACCATAAAACACACCACTACCCCCACCCTCAAAACATCCTCTACCCCCACCCTTAAAACACACCTCTACCCCCACCCTTAAAACACACCTCTACCCCCACCCTCAAAACCACCTCTACCCCCACCCTTAAAACACACCTCTACCCCCACCCTCAAAACAACCTCTACCCCCACCCTTAAAACACACCTCTACCCCCACCCTTTAAACCCACCTCGAACCCCACCCATCAAACAAACCTCTACCCCACCCTCAAAACACACCTCTACCCCCACCCTTAAAACACACCTCTACCCCCACCCTCAAAACATACCTCTACCCCACCCTTAAAACACACCTCTACCCCCACCCCCACACTCAAAACGCATCTCTACCCCACACCCTTAAAACACACCTCTACACCCACCCCCACACTCAAAACACACCTCTACCCCACACCCTTAAAACACACCTCTACCCCCACCCCTAAACACACCTCTACCATCACCCCACACCTCCAACCTTAAAACACACCTCTACCCCCACTCTCAAAACATACCTGTACCCCCACCCTTAAATACCCCACCCTCAAAACACACATCTACCCCAACCCCACACCCCCACCCTCAAAACACACCTTGACCCCTATGCCACACCTCCACCCTTAAAACACACCTCCCCGCACTGACTTGTGGAAGCTGCAGTAGAAGACATACATTTGAAATGCATACTGTCAAAGACTCAGAAATAGAAAGAGTTTGTAGAAAATGTTCATATAATTCCCAAGCTTTTGCTTCTCTGACAAAAATGAAATAGTTACATTCAGAGACGGATATGTCACATTCTATTCCTTGGCAGAATTATTATAATTTCAGAAATACCTGTGGTTTCTGTGTTAAATACAGTATAACATAGCTCCAGGGCTCATATACTGTTACTGCTAGGATAATTGGAGCAGGGCAGGGCATGGTTGTGTGTGTGTTAGCATGTCACAGATAGCTTAATATACAATTTACACCTAACCCCGTTCAGCAGACAATTTCAGCCATACCAGCTTAGAAAATACATTTCACATGGTATCCTTCATTGAGTAAAGACAACATGTCCTTTAACATATCCCTAACCGAGTAAAGACAACATGTCCTTTAACATATCCCTAACCGAGTAAAGACAACATGTCCTTTAACATATCCCTAACCGAGTAAAGACAACATGTCCTTTAACATATCCCTAACCGAGTAAAGACAACATGTCCTTTAACATATCCCTAACCGAGTAAAGACAACATGTCCTTTAACATATCCCTAACCGAGTAAAGACAACATGTCCTTTAACATATCCCTAACCGAGTAAAGACAACATGTCCTTTAACATATCCCTAACCGAGTAAAGACAACATGTCCTTTAACATATCCCTAACCGAGTAAAGACAACATGTCCTTTAACATATCCCTAACCGAGTAAAGACAACATGTCCTTTAACATATCCCTAACCGAGTAAAGACAACATGTCCTTTAACATATCCCTAACCGAGTAAAGACAACATGTCCTTTAACATATCCCTAACCGAGTAAAGACAACATGTCCTTTAACATATCCCTAACCGAGTAAAGACAACATGTCCTTTAACATATCCCTAACCGAGTAAAGACAACATGTCCTTTAACATATCCCTAACCGAGTAAAGACAACATGTCCTTTAACATATCCCTAACCGAGTAAAGACAACATGTCCTTTAACATATCCCTAACCGAGTAAAGACAACATGTCCTTTAACATATCCCTAACCGAGTAAAGACAACATGTCCTTTAACATATCCCTAACCGAGTAAAGACAACATGTCCTTTAACATATCCCTAACCGAGTAAAGACAACATGTCCTTTAACATATCCCTAACCGAGTAAAGACAACATGTCCTTTAACATATCCCTAACCGAGTAAAGACAACATGTCCTTTAACATATCTCTAACCGAGTAAAGACAACATGTCCTTTAACATATCTCTAACCGAGTAAAGACAACATGTCCTTTAACATATCCCTAACCGAGTAAAGACAACATGTCCTTTAACATATCCCTAACCGAGTAAAGACAACATGTCCTTTAACATATCCCTAACCGAGTAAAGACAACATGTCCTTTAACATATCCCTAACCGAGTAAAGACAACATGTCCTTTAACATATCCCTAACCGAGTAAAGACAACATGTCCTTTAACATATCCCTAACCGAGTAAAGACAACATGTCCTTTAACATATCCCTAACCGAGTAAAGACAACATGTCCTTTAACATATCTCTAACCGAGATCTGTGGAGCGTCACTCACTGTCAACACAGTTTATGGAATTTGTTCCCTTTCAGCTAAAGAAGAAAATATAATGTAGGTGAATTAACACTGTTGACATTAGACATAAGCTTCTGAAAATGACCTATTTTTTCAATCAGTCGTTTTGCTGACACAAATTTTACATCGAATTCCAGCAAGAGCACTGCTAGATGTTCGATATTTAAACAATAAAACTACCTATTATTATTACAAAACAAGGTAAGGAGATTGAAACAGTTTCATCTGAAGCAGGTAAAAAGGCTTTCAGTTACTTTGCTCCTTTGACCTGGAACTCCTTGCAAAATACTTTTTAAATGGAAACACATGTCTCACAAAATGTTTTTAAAAGGATTGTCAGAGACATGGAGGCAGCTTCCTTGACCTGCTTATGTTTTTGATGATACCTATCTGTGATGTAGGTGCATTTGACTATTATTAAATTATCTAGTTTATCTTATGCTTTAACTTGTTAAATGTTGTCTGTCTGTGACGTTGTTGTGACTGCTGCTGCCACGTCTGCTCAGGACACTCTCGGAAAAGAGATTTTTAATCTCAAGAGGTATCTCCTGGATAAATAAAGGTTAAATAAAATAAATAAATAAAAATAACGCCCCTCTTACACTCCCCCTCACTGTGATGGAGGAGAACCAGTCCCAGTGTGTGTGAATATTCTGATAAATATAACTGAGGAACAGACGTGTGACTCTGCGGCCTTTCTGCTCACGACTCTCAGTACACTCGAGTCCTCAGACACATGGATGACGGCATTTCACTTCTTTTGTGTGTGAGGGGACAATGTGCCCCCTTCAGTGGGTTCGTCAAATTTAACATGACAAAGAGGCCCAGCTGGATGTAAATAGGGGTCCGCTCAGGACTCCCACTATTCCGACTCTGTGGTCACGTTGACGGCTAGACGTGGCGTCCTGATGATCTCTCCGTTTCCCCTTCTTTAGCACCAGCACTTCACCTTTGTGAGGTCATTCACAATTTGAAGGTGAACCGTTTAAGTTGTACTGTTAAGACGTCGCCGTTTTGTGAGGAGCCGTGTCTGAGATGATGAACCGTGACTGCTCAAGATACGTTTTTATATATATATACATATATATATATGTGTATATATATATATATATATATATATATATATATATATATATATATAGGTTTATGATTGATCATTATTACAGACTTTATAAAGCAGTTGACACATTTACCCTCACTGGCATGCAATTTGTTCCAATATTAAATGACTTTTATTCTTCTCAGCAATTAACGCATGGATGCCAGCTGTCTCATGTAAGACTGGAAGCTTGAAAGCTTGCGAGCTCATAAAGAATTCACCATTCACTGTTTACTATGCTCTTTTGAAACGCACTGCTCTGGCATTCGCTCCATTGTGACAGAGTGAGGAGGGCCTTCTAGAGTCTGTCGGCATGCATCTGTTCCGCTGTTCTCACCTCATCGTTAAGTTTTATACCAGCCCGGTGAGGGGTCAGGCGTCAACAGATGGACAGGGGGGCCGACACGGCTAACGGAGCGAGTCTCCTCAACTCCCCTCCCCCACCAGCTCCTCCCTGGTCTCTCTTTCTCATTGGTAGTCACGTCAGAGAACCCCGCGAGCCATTAGTTGGCCTTGGTTAAGCAGGTGCAGTCTTTGAGTTTTTAGCGTTGCATCCAAGGTCAAACTGTCTGGAAGTAACGCAACAAATCTCTGTGGAATTTTCATAAGCCTTCAATCTAGTATAACCCCCCCAAAAAAGCTTTCTGTGTGACCGCTCTCACCCTTAATAAACATTGAACTGGAAGAATGAGGTTACGTGTACTCGTGACATGATGAATGAGGTTGCGTGTACTCGTGACATGGTCAGATGTGCCCCGCCGTGCCTCTGGCCAGCTGTGTAGTTCCTGTGAGTGGACACGCTTTGATCTGCCATGTTCCTCCTTGCTGTTTGTACACACTGCTGCCCAGGCAGTTGGGTCTGCATGGCCGAGCTTGTTTTAATCACTCGGTGGTGCAGCAGGGGGAACCTCCCACATCTCGGCTTTCTCAGAGGAGCTACAGGATGTGCCTTGTGTAAGACTCTCATACATCAAGCCAGAGCTGAATTCCAAAGCTGGTCAATGTATTACGGCAACTGGAAATGAATGGAACACATCTTGCCAAGATTCTAAAACTAGATTGCTCGAAGACTTCCTTGTCATTGCTTAGCCCAATGGGGGTAGGTTCAATCATGGCACCAATGATGTATATATCAGGGAAACCTCCACACTGAGAAATACATGGAAAATTATGACACCGTGGTGTTGCAGTTTGGACATTCACTTAATTCCCAAGTTCTGATTTGGACTCAGTAATCATTTACAAAAAAAAAAAAAGAATTTGGAAGGATCAGAAGGAATACTGAGAAAACCCCTGAGCTACACAAAAACATAATAAATGAAAGTTCTTCCAACAGGACAGCCAAATTCCTTACATATTCAGAAAAAAAATCAGTGGTAATTAAATTTGTGTTCTATTAAGAAAATGAAAGAATAACCTCAGATTCATATTTTAAATGGATCAGTGAGTTCAGACAGCTTTGATCTTCCCACAGACATAGTGGGAGAACAGGTCTTTAAGGGCTACATAGGTAGATATAAATATGTACCTCCCAAATAAAGCTAAAATAAAAAATTGCCCCAATAAAGCAGCAGTTCATTGAGTACGAGAGCCTTTCTAAGCTGTGTGGCCAGCCTTAAACAGCAATGGGTACCACAGGCCAGAATCGTGCCTTCTTTTAAAAAAACTGAGTGAATTCTGTGTTACTCTCCAATTACAGGGATCAGTGCTATGAAGGGGACACAAAGAATCCAGACAAATACAAATACAGAGCTTTCAACTAAAAGCGCTTTCAAACCATGCAAAACTTTGATCAAGTTTCATTCAACAAAACAATGCAAAAAGAGCTTCAGACCTTCCTCCTCATGTCTTGCAGTGTGGAGCCGACAAGAGAAATGTTTCTTTTTACAATTCAAATGGTATATTAGCACTTAAGAGCCCATTGTGCCATTAGACTCGTAAGGACGGATATACTGTAGTATAATAAGCAATAGATGGGCCTCCTTACCGCACCAAGTACACTGAAACATGTTAAACTGCAGTCTCAGCATGTGCAAATTACTCTTGGCTTATTCTAACAATCCTTTGTAATGATCCTCTGGTGAATGTCTGTATTCTGAAGGATCTCAAGTCGCATGCTAGAGAAAGAGATGTGAATCTCGACAAGGCAGGATGCTATCTGCTGCCTTTCATCTGTAAATAGGGCGCGAGCAAGCAGGTCTGCGCATGCAGCGGCCTCCGAGGGCTCTTTCATCTCCAAAGCTAGCGGTAACAGCCATGTTTTGGTTAGCCAGACGAACCGGCTCACGGCAGACGTACCCCCGTCTCTGCACTGTAAAAACAGCTGTGTCTTTTCCAGAACAGGGCAAACGGATTAAGGCCCTGAAACGTCACACGCCCTCACAGAAGCTGCAGTTCAAACATCGCTCACTGCTCCCCATTCACTGTGCATGCTGTGCAAATATTTACGCTACGGAGTTACGGAGAGCTCCCCTAGAGCGCTCACCTAAAGCGCTCACGTACAGCGGCTCCCCTACAGAGCTCCCCTACAGCGCTCCCCTACAGCCCTCCCCTACAGCGCTCCCCTACAGCGCTCACCTACAGAGCTCCCCTACAGCGCTCCCCTACAGAGCTCCCCTACAACGCTCCCCTACAGCGCTCCCCTACAGAGCTCCCCTACAGAGCTCCCTTACAGCGCTCACCTACAGCGCTCCCCTACAGCGCTCCCCTACAGCGCTCCCCTACAACGCTCCTCTACAGCGCTCCCCACAGCGCTCCCCTACAGCGCTCCCCTACAGAGCTCCCCTACAGCGCTCTCCTACAGCGCTCCCCTACAGCGCTCCCCTACAGAGCTCCCCTACAGCGCTCCTCTACAGCGCTCCCCACAGCGCTCCCCTACAGAGCTCCCCTACAGCGCTCCCCTACAGAGCTCCCCTACAGCGCTCCCCTACAGCGCTCCCCTACAGAGCTCCCCTACAGCGATCACCTACAGAGCTCCCCTACAGCGCTCCCCTACAGCGCTCCCCTACAGCGCTCCCCTACAGAGCTCCCCTACAGCGCTCACCTACAGCGCTCCCCTACAGCGCTCCCCTACAGCGCTCCCCTACAGAGCTCCCCTACAGCGCTCCTCTACAGCGCTCCCCACAGCGCTCCCCTACAGAGCTCCCCTACAGAGCTCCCCTACAGCGCTCCCCTACAGCGCTCCCCTACAGCGCTCCCCTACAGCGCTCCCCTACAGCGCTCCCCTACAGAGCTCCCCTACAGCGCTCCACTACAGCGCTCCCCTACAGCGCTCCCCTACAGAGCTCCCCTACAGCGCTCCCCTACAGAGCTCCCCTACAGCGCTCCCCTACAGCGCTCCCCTACAGAGCTCCCCTACAGCGCTGCCCTACAGCGCTCCCCTACAGCGCTCCCCTACAGCGCTCCCCTACAGCGCTCCCCTACAGCGCTCCCCTACAGCGCTCACCTACAGCGCTCACCTACAGCGCTCCCCTACAGAGCTCCCCTACAGCGCTCCCCTACAGCGCTCCCCTACAGAGCTCCCCTACAGCGCTGCCCTACAGCGATCACCTACAGCGCTCCCCTACAGCGCTCCCCTACAGCGCTCCCCTACAGAGCTCCCCTACAGAGCTCCCCTACAGCGCTCACCTACAGCGCTCCCCTACAGCGCTCCCCTACAGCGCTCACCTACAGCCCTCCCCTACAGCGCTCCCCTACAGTGCTCCCCTACAGCGCTCCCCTACAGCGCTCCCCTACAGCGCTCACCTACAGCGCTCCCCTACAGCGCTCCCCTACAGTGCTCCCCTACAGCGCTCCCCTACAGCGCTCACCTACAGCTCTCCCCTACAGCGCTCCCCTACAGCGGCTCCCCTACAGAGCTCCCCTACAGCGCTCCCCTACAGCGCTCCCCTACAGCGCTCCCCTACAGCGCTCACCTACAGAGCTCCCCTACAGCGCTCCCCTACAGCGCTCACCTACAGCGCTCCCCTACAGCGCTCACCTACAGCGCTCCCCTACAGAGCTCCCCTACAACGCTCCCCTACAGCGCTCCCCTACAGAGCTCCCCTACAGAGCTCCCCTACAGCGCTCACCTACAGCGCTCCCCTACAGCGCTCCCCTACAGCGCTCCCCTACAACGCTCCTCTACAGCGCTCCCCACAGCGCTCCCCTACAGCGCTCCCCTACAGAGCTCCCCTACAGCGCTCCCCTACAGCGCTCCCCTACAGCGCTCCCCTACAGAGCTCCCCTACAGCGCTCCTCTACAGCGCTCCCCACAGCGCTCCCCTACAGAGCTCCCCTACAGCGCTCCCCTACAGAGCTCCCCTACAGCGCACCCCTACAGCGCTCCCCTACAGAGCTCCCCTACAGCGCTGCCCTACAGCGATCACCTACAGAGCTCCCCTACAGCGCTCACCTACAGAGCTCCCCTACAGCGCTGCCCTACAGCGATCACCTACAGAGCTCCCCTACAGCGATCACCTACAGCACTCACCTACAGCGCTCCCCTACAGAGCTCCCCTACAGCGCTCCCCTACAGCGCTCCCCTACAGAGCTCCCCTACAGCGCTGCCCTACAGCGATCACCTACAGAGCTCCCCTACAGCGCTCCCCTACAGAGCTCCCCTACAGCGCTGCCCTACAGCGATCACCTACAGAGCTCCCCTACAGCGCTCCCCTACAGAGCTCCCCTACAGCGCTGCCCTACAGCGAATACCTACAGAGCTCCCCTACAGCGATCACCTACAGCACTCACCTACAGCGCTCCCCTACAGAGCTCCCCTACAGCGCTCCCCTACAGAGCTCCCCTACAGCGCTCCCCTACAGCGCTCACCTACAGCGCTCACCTACAGCGCTCCCCTACAGCGCTCCCCTACAGAGCTCCCCTACAGCGCTCACCTACAGCGCTCACCTACAGCGCTCCCCTACAGCGCTCACCTACAGCCCTCCCCTACAGCGCTCCCCTACAGCGCTCCCCTACAGCGCTCCCCTACAGAGCTCCCCTACAGCGCTCCCCTACAGCGCTCACCTACAGCGCTCCCCTACAGCGCTCCCCTACAGCGCTCCCCTACAGCGCTCACCTACAGCGCTCCCCTACAGCGCTCACCTACAGCGCTCCCCTACAGCGCTCCCCTACAGCGCTCCCCTACAGCGCTCCCCTACAGCGCTCACCTACAGCGCTCCCCTACAGCGCTCCCCTACAGCGCTCCCCTACAGCGCTCCCCTACAGCGCTCCCCTACAGAGCTCCCCTACAGCGCTCCCCTACAGCGCTCACCTACAGCACTCCCCTACAGTGCTCCCCTACAGCGCTCCCCTACAGTGCTCACCTACAGCGCTCACCTACAGCTCTCCCCTACAGCGGTCCCCTACAGCGCTCCCCTACAGCGTTCACCTACAGCGCTCCCCTACAGAGCTCCCCTACTAAATAATATTTATACCGTTGTTATTATTTGAAGATGCGGTACAAAGTCACTAAGGAAAGAAGAAGTGGCAGCACGTGTCTGTCGTGCTCACCATGACCGTGGATATTTACTCAGATGATCCAGAAGGTTATCCACACGCTTATTAGAAACAATCCACATGAGTCTGAGCTGATAGCTGATCACCACTGCCCCAGGGGAACACCCTCATTTCAGGACTGGAAAAAATTATAAAAATACACTTTTTCACCTCGTTATTTAACCTCAAGTCAAATGACAAACAAATTACACAACTATGTTAATACTTCCATATGGTCATAATCCATGATAATTTATTTATTCTTGTAATTTACTCAATTCTTTGTCAGTTCTAATAAATAGATTTTTCAGATATTACAGATATATACAATATTTCAAGGTAAAAAACAGTGCTTCCTTTGTACAATAATACAACGTTGGCCTCCATTCCCACAGTCTTCTGTGGCTCAACAGCTGCACACAGATTCTTTACAGAAGGAGAGTTTTAGGAACTGCCTTTTCTTTTTTTCTTTTTTTACAGTTTCCTTTTGCTAAATGCAGTTTTTCCAGAGCCTTAGACAGCATTATGTAAAATGGATGTAAACAGCAACCACCTCAAACTCTGGAAAGACCCAAAAATTCACATGGAACCTTATGGTCTAACGTGTCTGTTTGTTTTCTCATGTTTATTACCTAAAGCACGCAACAAATTAGCGTGCGGTTTTTCAGCCAATTAAATCGATGAAGGGGTAAGTAAACAGGGTGCGTCTTTACTGCTGCACAGTCAGTGTGCCACATATTTAGATTCCAGATGTAGACAAGCTTTGGCATGTGTAAAACAGCTAGGAATCTAGGCCTGCCATTACACAACTGCCACATGGGAATGGTCTCTTAGCACCAAGACGTGGTGCTAAGAGCTATACCAGGCAATAGAGGCAGATATGTCTGAATCGAGAGCCAGTTCTCCAGTCAGGCATATTTTTGTGTAGTAGAGAGACTTACATAAGTGACATACAGAGAACAGCTGCTGAGCACAAGAAACAAACGCACGCAATCGCTCTCAGGGAACAAAGAGCTGAGACTTCAATTTTAATGGCTTGGAAATATTTCTGAGCTTTGCGTGACAGGAAGTGACATCACATGTCTGACTGAGAAGCCCAGGATCTGGAGGAAATGGCACAATGTTGTAACACAGCATCAAAAATAAAACATATAAAAAACAAGAAGGGAATAATAATGAGCTTTAGCTATCTATATATACAGGATATCATGTCCTGCAAGTTAGTGTTATGAGTTTGTACCTTTTTAAAAGTAGAATTTTATAACCCATCTCAAAAGTCCGGCCTCCCATGATCCCTTACAAGTCTTTTTGTGTTTCCTGTCAGCTTGTTCTGGCTTTTGGTCTATCAAGTACTGTCCTTAAAATACAACTGCACTTTTTATAGACATCCTGGGTAAGATAATTATATATATTCTAAGAATAGATAATATAAGACATCGCAGCCATTACGAACAAAAAAGTTTAGGACCAGAATTTTATTTGAATTCAGTCAATTCAGAAAATGAACTGAAAGTCTTCATCAAAGAGCATCATGGTAATTTTTCAATTCATGAACTGAACTGTGGTGAATGTAAATTGATTTGACCTTAAAATGTGCAATAATACAGGCCTCTTATATTTCCTTAAACATCTATGAGAGGTGCTTCAGAAAATGTGAAAAGCTTGCAATTGAATGGCAGATGTTAAAACATCCTTATCCATAGCTTTTTATCCTTAAGCATCTGTAGTTGGCCTTCACTTTGCAGATGTGTGGTACTATGATTGTCAAAGCGCCCATGTGACCTGTTTGCAGCATTTCAATTCCAGTAATGACACAACAGCGTGTCCACGAGTACTGTTTTACAGTGTAGTCCCTCTTTGGATCATAAATGCTCTTTTTCCTTTCAGAACCTTACACGGGAGGTCGTAAGTCAGAACAAAGAGTAACTCAGATCCTCTGTGGACTCAACTGCACTACTTCACAAAATTTGAGGTTGGGAAATACAAATAAAATTGTGCAACCAGTATCATGGCGCACAGTGGCTTTTAGCTGACTCATGGACTGTTTAGAAATATCCTCATGGGGGGAATTATATATCATATTCGTGTTTAGGCGATTACAAAAACTAGGCCTTCTGGAGGAACAGACTGCGTAACCTGTTGTAATTTCTTGTCTACTAGGAGTCCTGCTGTTAATTCCCAAAGCCTTTGGTGCAGGTTGTGTAGAGAAATGTGTCAAAACGGGGTACCGTACTTGTACTATGGAGAACCATATCCGAACAGGGCTGGTGTGTGTGCAGGTTTGTGTTTTAGCTCAGCACTAAGACACCTCATTCAACTAATTAACTAATCATGGTCTTCAATCAAGACCAAGAATCAGGTAGAATCAGGTGTCTTAGTGCTGGGCGAAATGAAAAACCCTCACCCACACCTTTTCGGATAAGGTTCCCCTGTCTTAATCAATTTACAACCCGGGTTTCTCTCTCACGATATTTGTTTCAGGAATCACCAAACTGCACTCTGGGGTCTGTATCAAACCCCGTTTGTCTGTTCCTTCCAGATCCCTGTTATGGGCTGAAACAATAGAGGCGATTGTAAAGGAAACACGAGAGGTTCTGTTGAGGCAGCCGAGTCGTACTTTCGCACAGAGGCGTCTGTGACAATCGCTGTGAACTCTGTCTCTATCTGTGATGGGTTATATGAACGGGACCAGATACAAAGAGAGGGAGGGAAGGTAATTCACAAACGCCTGAGACTCTCACCTTCAATGATAAAGATAGTGACTTGGCTCTTCAGACAAAGGTTTTGTGTTTCAACCCATGGTTGTGCATCACAAAGCAAGGGACAAACAAAATATGGGCCTTTTAGTCACATTAGTTTACAGTCACCACCTCAGCATTCTATCATTTAATTCAGTGATTCAGTGGTTGATAATCCAGGACGTAGGTGGATGTTTGTGGCGGTAGAGTATTGTAAAGCGTTCATAAGAAAATAACCCTAGGTTAAGTCTCTTTACTTCAAAAAGTAGTTCAAGAAAATGTATAAGTTTTGTTCGGTAACACTCATTAGAGCATCTTGACTTTTTTCAATCTCGTGCTCACGAGATAATTATCAAAAAAAATGTTTTTGCATTTCCCTTTATGGGCTCCATACAGGGCAATACGTCATTTTTTTTGTTTAGTTTTTTTCAACACATGGTTGAGCTCATTGAAAATCAGCTATTTACCCACAGGAATACATTGAGCAGCCGAGACTAACCAATCTAGTGACATCACAAAAATAACTTAATTTATTAAAAATTTACTTTAATTCATTTTTCTAGCAAATACGGGTCGATTTGAGATTTGAATGAAGGGGCATGTCTTATCTCAGGCGTTATCTCATGTTAGCTAGAAAGCTAACTTTAACCAGCTAGCTAGTTAGTTGATTCTGGATGTTAATATGCTCTTACCTTTTGACTAGCTAGCAAGTGAACTGACAAATAAAAAATACAAAAACAATACTACTTACAAAAAATGTAACAACACTGTCTATGTAATGGCATTTAAGATTTTATTGAAACAAACCCTGTTTTTTCTGACTGAAAATACCTTTTCCAGTCTCCTGACGTGATCTCCGAGAGGCACCAGAAGCACTGCTACAACAATCCCCTCTGACAATGACTGGACAAATTACATTTCAATCACATTTCAGGAAATTATTGGTGGGGATAGTCTCTACTCATTGGTGGGGACATGTACCCCCTGACCCTGCCGAAATCTAAGCCAATGCTGTCATTATTCAACTCGTTCCTGAGCAAAGAATCTAATCTTCCAGACTAAAATTTCAGGCCTAGCGAGGAAACCCAATAAGCAAACATTGTTCAGTTCTTTCATATTCAACAAGCTTTTTCTTAAAAAAAAAAAAAAAGCTTGTTGTGTATAATTATAACCTCTTATCTCCTGAATTCTATCAATACTGCCCCTAAAATGCAGTAAAGCTTCTGCGAATGTCCATGTATACAGGAAAAAAATAGTTACCAAAGTGAAGAATTAATATCCCTCTGAATCAGATCACCCTCACTTATGTGAAAAATTGTAGCTTTAAAATGGGATGTTTCTAATTTGGAAAACCATTACTATAGGTAAAATGAATTCTTACAGAGTACAACAGGGGCAATCGTTTTATTTATTTGATTACCTCTGTTAAATGTCCGATGATGTTTAACTGCGTTAAGGTGTTCACGAGGCACCCTGTTCGTACACTTCCATATGTTTTCTTCACAGAAAGTAAATAGAGGAAATGGACATCGGCCCACATCTGAGATTCAAGTGGAAAGTTTTGAGTATTTCACCCCTGTTACATCAATCGTGACAATTGGCTGAAGGCAGCCTGTCTGTATGTAGCCCTGTCTATTTTTTGAAGTCGTGTCTGGATGGGGCCAGAAAGGCCGACCGCTTGGCTATAGACGGACCTTGGAGGCAGGGTGGATTGTGGGAGAGAGCAGAACTCTACTGAGGGCCCTGTATCAGGTAGATTTCCAGGGGAAATACAACAGCCTTTTTCTTCAGGCTAAGAGACGGTCTAGCATGGCATAGACCTTGGTATTTGTGTTGGAACCATGCCTGTAATTGATAGGGGCTCTGGGCATAGATAGACCCAGAGAGCTCTCTCTCTCTCTTGCTCCCTCTCTCCCTCTCTCTTTTTCTTTCCCCCTTCCCCCCTCCTTCTCTCTCTTTTTATAATGATTGGCCTATTTCCTCCAAGAGTATGTCTGCATACCAGGACCATGTGACAGTGGCCAGGAAGGTATACCTTTACCGTTTTGGAATCCTGCACTTTTAAAATCCTTACCACTTCCAGATTCTCTGGTATTCTATTACATTCCTCTAAGTTAAAACTTCTTGTCTTTCTTGCCCCTACTCATTTTAATGATGGTAAATTATAGTGCGTGGGCTTAGCTTGCATTACAGTACATTCATGCTCATATGAAGAATATTAATCTTATGAGTTTTTTGGGGTGTCACGGGGGTGTCACGGGACAGGTTAGTGCCCTCCATCCGAAGAGTAGACTCCTAATCTGGGGTGTCACGGGGGTGTCACGGGACAGGTTAGTGCCCTCCATCCGAAGAGTAGACTCCTGATCTGGGGTGAATTATCTCCCCCTGAACCCAAGAAGGAATAGCAGAGAAGTTTGGAACCGGTTATTTGAATATTATTTATTCCACATTCAAAGTGGCAGCTCTTTCCCATTCTTATTCTATTTAGCAACCATCTTTCTCCCGTGATTTACAGGGCCGTCCTGCAGGCATGAGAGCTGGCTGCCTTCCCTCTAGCCAGGGCCTGTCCACATTGGGCAACATCTGTTACGTATCGTGCAAGGTTAGCGAAGTCTGTGAAATTGTTTTGCTACGGTAGTTAGCCTTTGGTTCTTCCCACAGACAAATATTACAACAGCTGTTCCATCGCAACCCAAAAACCTGGCTGAACACATTTTTGTGCAAAATTAATAGTTTGTCCTATCCCTTTTCCGGGTGCAGGTAGGGGGTTAAAACTATCAGCCTGCAGATGAAGGTTGTGCTTGGTGAAGGCATCCAGGTATTTGGGCTCTCTATGACAGGCACATTTATTGTGGAAGGCACAAGTCTCGTCCTGTCTGCAGTTCACACTCTCGGGGAGGCAGTCAGACATTTTCAATGGCTCCCTTCTTTCTTCCACACGCACAAAAAAACGTGCAGCATGTTTCAGGGCTGACTCAGACACATATAAATAATCCAACTGGCAGTCTCTAATAATGTCCATTTGTTCCCAACAGCCTGGAATAGGGATACATGAACAGATGCTCTACACTCATTCTAGTTCTCCGGAGGTACACTGACTTACACTGCTGCAGTTGTGCTGTAACCACTACTGACATGTTGTGATCCTTTTATTGTTAATACTGAAACATCATTCAACACAGAAATATCACAATTTAATAAATATTAATAAATAAATACATTTTTAAAGTGGGGGACCTCAAACTGAATAAAAGTATTACACAGTCTATAGATAAAATAAGGTTGAAATATTTTTTAAGAAAATAGAACGGTGAGGGTCCTATGTGGCATGTTTATTGAGTTTTCGCCAAGTTAAGATATTTCTTATATGAGAGGATAGGCCTCCAGTTCAGCATCACAAAGGCCAAAGGTCAGAGAAGCCAGTTGTGGCTTAGAGAGGTGAAGATCTTTTTTTTCTTTTGGGGGGGGGGGGGGGTGAAGCGCTTTAAATTGAATAAGAATGCGGTAGGTGCATAGGGAAGAGAACACAAACTCCCATAAGTCACCTGTACGTGTCATGGTGATGCCTTGGTCCCATATAGTTCAGAATTCAGTAGGAAGTACTGTTGTACAGCCAAAATAATTACGTTCTATGTAAGAGTATCATCAAAATTTTTAATTTTCTGAGGTGTGAAAGTACCGTATTCCCTCTAACTGGATGATTGAGCCCCATAACATTCCAATTCACAAAGCAAAGAGCAGTACCTCTTTTATGCAGCCTTATAACGGCATTTCTGATAATTAAATAACTACAAGAGCAAAAAAATAAAACAAGAGAGAGGGAAAGAAGATACAGAAGGCCAAACTCTCAGACTATACCTAACATTACAGAACCCAAACCCAAACATAGTCAGACAATGCACATGTCAGAGGCTATGAGCGAGTGAATAAAGTCCTGCAAATACTTGCAGATGCTTTGAATGAGCAAGCCCTAATCAATACAAATTATCATTGGCACAGAAAGCCAATATGAATTTCTCTAGAAGCAACTGCAAGCATGGAAACCCAGACATCTATCCCCAGAGGCGAGAGGAGAATATATGACCTTGGATTCATAACCTTGAAACAGATTGGAAGAGCATACATCTCAGAGCCTCACCAATTAAGGTAGATAAACATATACAACCAGTCCTGTGGACATCTTTGTGTCTTTGGATGTTTCTTCTGGAGTGTCAAACCCCTTCTGGTTTCTATTATGAAGTATAATTATATTCTAATGTGAAGCCTGCAGAGCATGCAAAGCAGCATCTTACCCCTGGTGACCCCATAGCATACATGATGTCATCAAAAAGCTGCTCTCCTCTTCATAACATGTGCAATGATGTCTGGGAAGTGTAGTCATTTCTACCCCTTATAATGTAAAGGACCAGACTGCTCTTTGTGCGGTGTCTAAAAGAGTCAATTCTAGCAGGTTTTTTAGTGGTGTAGCTCCAGAGCTTTTTAGGCCTTCCAAGGCTCCTTAGGCCTTTTTCTCATCCACAGTTATTTTCAGGCTGCTCCTATGCCATCTTCTGCTTAGCAGTTATTTTTATGCCGTTATAGGATTACAGCCACTGAGTTTCTGTAATGCAGTCTCAAGGAACACGGTAGTATGAGAACAGTGACCCTGCCCCTGACCCTGCCCCTGCCCCTGGCTCAAACTGGACCATCTCCGAGCACAACACTCTCAGCAAGACTGGAAGCTTTCACTTTACCAATGTCAGGTTTGATAGTATGTAGGAACAAAAATTACTTATCTAATGATAAATCCATGTTTTTTATTCATTTATACATTTCTGTATTTCTACGTTTATTTATTTCTGTGTTTCTACATTTCTGGGTCGTCCTAACCTGCTATAAAGCACCATTAGTCAGCTGGGCAAGTGGGCGTGTCTGTTTCCCAGCATGTCTGATAAAAACCCCAGTCTCAGAGATGGATGTATGGCACCCCAGGTTAACCTGGGAATAAGAACATTACGTTCTGATCTGGCCAAACAAGATTGTCATGGTTTGAGCTCCGCTATACAAAAAAATAAAACTAGCTCCTACCCCTCCAGCAATGAGACGAATATGAGAAAAGATATTAATCTGAGTTGAGGTCAAGTTGGCAGCTTTATTGAACTCCCTAGTAATGGCAGAGTTGGTGCCGCGCAGATCTAAAGCTATCAGTGTCGATGTTCCGCTGTAGGGGTATCGGGATTAACTTTCGCATGTGTGTCAGGTGTCACGCCATACAAATGTGGTGTCCCCTCAAACAAAAGGATCTTACTCGACTGAATAAACATTATCTGAAATCATAATGAGAGTGTGATCTGCTGTAGCCAGTGAAATGAGCCAAAGGTTAGCGGAATAAGATACATCTGGAGCGCTGGAAAAGAAAAGTACTAGTCCCAGTTATCATCAAAGCATGCCTGAAAAAGACCGGAGATTTCAATGATCCTACAGCCAGTATGGGACAGATAGCACACTGAGGTAAAACCTAAGTTGTGTGAGGAGGCAGTGCACAAAGCTAGCTGTTGTTCTCATATAATTGTATTATAAGAAGAGCATGCAGCAGGGACAAGCATTAAGGGGAGACAGATGGTTTCTCTGCCTTCACCGTGTCACCTGACTTCTCCCATTTAAGCACACAAGGATATAAAAAACTCATCACATACCGGTGGACAAAGCAGAATGTAGGAGGCTACCTCACAGCGGCAAAATCCGTTTTTTTTTCTGTCCGACTGTGTTTCAGCATGGTAAAAGTTTGGTTCACCTGAGGGCATTAAGTTAGGGGGGGGGGGGGGGTTTAATCCAGACAAACTGGAAATGTGTTGAGGTTCAACAAGGCAACGGTCAACACTGTACTTACTTAAATATTTGCGCTCAGGGCTGTCATTTAGAAACATCCTAAACTTTAACACTCATATTAATGTCTCTGTTATCCAGCTGTAAATGTGGCCCAAAGCCAGTGAAGGAGTGGGCCCTTTATAAACACCCTGTGCATCAATCACCTGCTTTCAAACAGCTTGGCTGAGAATCACCACACAGCCAATCGCTACATGAAGCGAACCAGCCAACTAGCTAACAATTTCCCGCAGTATTTAATATGAATCAGAGCACAAATGAAGATAGTATTCTATCAGGCCTGTGACGATAAACAGGTAAATTTGTTATTTTATTTAAGCCCCATCTTCTCCCTATTTGGAATGTCTAATTTAACATCCTTCTGGAATCTACTCTGTTGGTACAAGCAAGAGCACTCCTGGAAAACATTCAGCTCACACAGGGAACGTGAGCTAAAGGAGAGCACATTATCTGCACATTGAGCAGGAAGACTGTGGATACCTGATCAACCACAGGGGGCACTGTTGTGTGACACAGACATGACAACTGAATTTCTTGCTTATCCAAATGATGCCAAGGCCATCGTCCAGAGCATGGGGTCCATCCGTGCTCTAGAACAGTGCCTGAACAGATACCAGATCATGGGGTCCATCCATGCACTGGCACAATGCCTTAACATATACCAGATCATAGGGCCCATCCATGCATTAGAACAGTGCCTGAACAGATACCAGATAATTGGGTCTATCCATGCACTAGAACAGTGCCTTAACAGATACCAGACCATAGGGTGCATCCTTGCACTAGAACACTGCCTGAACAGATACCAGATTATAGAGCCCTTCCATGCACTAGAACAGTGTTTTAACAGGTACTAGATCATGGGGTCCATCCATGCACTAGAACAGTGCTTTATCAGATACCAGATCATGGGGTCCATCCATGCACTAGAACAGTGCCTTAACAGATACCAGACTGTGGGGCCCATCCATGCACTAGAACAGAGTTTTAACAAATACCAGATCATGGGGTCCATCCATGCACTAGAACAGTGCCTTAACAGATACCAGATCATGGGGTCCATCCAGGCACTAGAACAGTGCTTTAACAGATACCAGACTATAGAGCCCATCCATGCACTAGAACAGTGTCTTAACAGATACCAGACCATAGAGCCCATCCATGCACTAGAACAGTACCTTAACAGATACCAGATCATGGGGTCCATCCAGGCACTAGAACAGTGCTTTAAACAGATGCCAGACCATGGGGTCCTTCCATGCACTAGAACAGTGCCTTAACAGATACCAGACTGTGGGGCCCATCCTTGCACTAGAACAGTGCCTTAACAGATACCAGACCATAGAGCCCATCCATGCACTAGAACAGTACCTTAACAGATACCAGATCATGGGGTCCATCCAGGCACTAGAACAGTGCTTTAAACAGATGCCAGACCATGGGGTCCTTCCATGCACTAGAACAGTGCCTTAACAGATACCAGACTGTGGGGCCCATCCTTGCACTAGAACAGTACCTTAACAGATACCAGATCATGGGGTCCATCCAGGCACTAGAACAGTGCTTTAAACAGATGCCAGATCATGGGGTCCATCCAGGCACTAGAACAGTGCTTTAAACAGATGCCAGACCATGGGGTCCTTCCATGCACTAGAACAGTGCCTTAACAAATACCAGACCATAGAGCCCATCCATGCACTAGAACAGAGCCTTAACAGACACCAGAGCATGAAGTCACCTCATGTGAAAACTGTATGCAAATGAGCAGTGCTACAACATGATGGTTTTTGGCATGAATGTTGAAGCTCTAAAAATGCATGTCGCAGAGTTTCTTATTTAGACACACTTTGGCTGATGGGACTGGCCTGACTCAGTGCCCATGAGGGATCAGCACACACATCTATAGCTATTTGACAGAGAGGGATAATCACTCATTACCTGTCACAGCTACATGATGCAGCGAGCCTGGATTTCGTCCAGATTGAGGCAAAATTTGGTTGAATTTCAATTTAGCTCATGGAAATGTAGCGCTTCAGCTAACTTTGCTGCTTGGGCTCATTCCCTTACATATAAGTCTCAGCTGCAGTAGCTTGGGCGCAGTGTGACAGGTGGACACATTATGGGAACGGCCTGCTATTGGAACAGTCTGGGGACACGTATGCAAAGTGATGCTATTCAGCCCTGTTTGTGTCCCCGGACTTTACACCCAGTCGTGGGGACGTCTCACTGCTTTAGATCCTGTAGAAGTCCCTCCATAGTGTGTGCATGTCTCTAGGGGTTTTTATTAATATCTCATATTAAATCTGCTTTACTGCTTTAGATCCTGTAGAAGTCCCTCCATAGTGTGTGCATGTCTCTAGGGGTTGTTATTAATATCTCATATTAAATCTTTTTTATTTTTGACTCTTACCTCTTGAGGAAACGCTTGATATGATTAGTAACGCTGATGTTCTTGTTAGTTCGTGTTTGTAAATCAGCCTTGTGTAAATTATAACAAAAAATGCTGGTTACAAAAAAAAAGAAAAATTCACAGTGGCCTGTTGACTGTTTTACCCTTGAGCAAAGTGCTGGGAGTGGTGCAGAAAGCATTACGTTATGAATATTATGCAAAACATCCCACGTGTGGATACAGAGCCGTGAAATGCACTGAAAGAATGCAGTGTGACGTGGGCTCAAAAAAGGTGTAGTAGCAGGTGTTGTCTTTGGGGTCCCCTCTGGCTGGTTTTCCTCCTGAAGTTCACCTGATCAACATTATACGAACAGTCAAATAGCTGCAAGGATGAATACGCAAAGCCTACTACTACGAGAACTACCGTTCCATTTCAGCTATAACGCTCTCTCATTCATTCTCCATTTGAGCTATAACACTCTCTCATTCATTCTCTATTTCAGTCATAACGCACTTTCATTCATTTTCTATTTGAGCTATAACACTCTCATCCATTCTCTACTTTTTCTTAATGGATCATTTATAGCAAGAAACAAAAAGATTCAGCAGCTTTATAACATCACTCAAGTGAAGAATTTAAACATACAACTTACCAGCTACACATCTACTGTAGTTTATTCATTATTAATGGTCTCTATTTCCCTAATATAATATCATATATTGCCTTTTTAAGCTTGGTAACATGGTAAAAATTGTGAATGAGATGAGTGGAATCGTCATGCCATACTCAAAGGGTAAACATTCCATGTCCCATGCAAAATTCCATCGCCACTCATGGCAATTAATCAAATAGAACTCACATGCAACACTCCCCAGAATGGGATCATTGAATCCGTGAGATGCATAGCATTGTTACACAAAAGCACGTTTGCAGAAAACGTTGCACAATAACCTGGGTGTTATACTTTGGCCTGCGGAGAAGCTTCACCTTTTAGGTTAAGATCACTGAAATATAAGAATCCTACCAGCATGAAATAAAACTCCAAAACCTTTGGAAAGGGGAAGAAGAATACCTACAGGAGGAAACGCTGTTTCTTCTGAAAGCTGGAATACAGACATTCATGGATTTCCATGTGGGAAAATAGTTAAATAGTAAAACAGAACCTTCACAAGGGAATAGGTCCAAGGACACGTGTTATTCTCCAGAAGTACAGTACGCGATGCTGCAATGAGAAACCATTATATAACCTTCCTGTGCACACCTGTTTGTGCTGTTATGTATGCAATATATCTGCTATGTTTTATCTTAACACTGTGAGGGGACCTGCTTTAGCAATAGCCAGAGAGCCAAAACAGGAATAGTGCAGCGTAGAGGCAACCTTCAGTTATAAAAGCTGACTGACAAAATTCCATAAACAATTTGTGTAGATAAAACAATGTGATTGTAAATAAAATAGTTTTCTGCCTGAGGTTATGAAATAAAGAAAACCACAGGACGCAGCTATTCATACTCACAGTACATAGTAAATACTCACAGAACATATTCAGAGTATATAGTAAATACTCACAGTACATATTCAGAGTATATAGTAAATACTCACAGTACATATTCAGAGTATATAGTAAATACTCACAGTACACATTCAGAGTATATAGTAAATACTCACAGTACACATTCAGAGTATATAGTAAATACTCACAGTACACATTCAGAGTATATAGTAAATACTCACAGTACACATTCAGAGTATATAGTAAATACTCACAGTACACATTCAGAGTATATAGTAAATACTCACAGTACACATTCAGAGTATATAGTAAATACTCACAGTACACATTCAGAGTATATAGTAAATACTCACAGTACATATTCGTAGTATATAGTTAATACTCACAGTACATATTCGTAGTATATAGTTAATACTCACAGTACATATTCAGAGTATATAGTAAATACTCACAGTACACATTCAGAGTATATAGTTAATACTCACAGTACATATTCAGAGTATATAGTTAATACTCACAGTACACATTCAGAGTATATAGTAAATACTCACAGTACACATTCAGAGTATATAGTAAATACTCACAGTACACATTCAGAGTATATAGTTAATACTCACAGTACATATTCAGAGTATATAGTTAATACTCACAGTACATATTCAGAGTATATAGTTAATACTCACAGTACACATTCAGAGTATATAGTAAATACTCACAGTACATATTCAGAGTATATAGTTAATACTCACAGTACACATTCAGAGTATATAGTTAATACTCACAGTACATATTCAGAGTATATAGTTAATACTCACAGTACACATTCAGAGTATATAGTAAATACTCACAGTACACATTCAGAGTATATAGTAAATACTCACAGTACATATTCATAGTATATAGTTAATACTCACAGTACATATTCAGAGTATATTATAAATATTCACAGTACATATTCAGAGTATATAGTAACTACTCACAGTACATAGTTATTATATCTGAGTTGGACAATACTGTTGTTAATACTCACAGTACATAGTTATTATATCTGAGTTGGACAATACTGTTGTTAATACTCACAGTACATAGTTATTATATCTGAGTTGGACAATACTGTTGTTAATACTCACAGTACATAGTTATTATATCTGAGTTGGACAATACTGTTGTTAATACTCACAGTACATAGTTATTATATCTGAGTTGGACAGTACTGTTATTAATACTTTCTGTACATAGTTAATATATCCGAGTTGATGTTTTTGGCATTTGTCCATGTTGAGCGCTGGGCTTCATTAAATTCATTAAATGTGAACCGCTCCCATTTCTAAGAAAATCATGCAGCTCACAACCGTCACTTTGGTGGGACTGCATTTTGGGAGTGCTCCGTTTTGTCATATTTTGTCATTTCTGGACCCCTGAAAACGAGTTTAACTAGTTGATAACTCACAAGCCTCAGCTTGGCTGTGACCGCCAGCAAAGAGTTATCACATTTCTTTTCTGCTGATGTTAACAAAAAATAATAAACTATGATGTTATTACCATCACTCTGTTTAGTCATTTTCAAGAGAAAATCAAAATAAATCCAAAAACCTTAGATAAAAGATTTACTGGGTTTTTAATCAAAGATAACAAAAGTATTGCCACTTTACTTTCAAAACTGAAAAATAAATGGTTTCGAAGCACAAACCAAAGAGTTAAATGACTTGCACAGCAAAAACATAACTTTTTGAGAAACATCGAACGCCTGACCGTTCTCCCAGTGCCCTGTACTTGGCTGTCCGTCTCTCACTGAGCGCAGAACACTTGTGTTTCCTGTGTGATAAACCCAGGACGTTCACACTCAGCTTGTGGACTCGCCGCCCTTCTGAGAGGACCTCCAGGATCGGGGCGCATCAGTCGGTACCAGCTGGACAGCGGTGACCTCGTTTAGATCCCAAAACTTCCATGGTGACTTCTGCGGGCCCAAAGCACAAGGGTTGGTGCGTGACTGGCTTATGAAAGCTATATTTATAGAAAAATCACCAAATGGTTGCCAATGATAAAGAAATTGTCAGAGACACAGATATGCACGGCTGCACATTTCTAGGGACTGCTTTGTGTATGTGAGCGATTAATGTGTGTGTGAAGTGTGAAGCATGCATTTAGGGGTTGATTTATTGAAATATATGTTGATATCTAATTTTTGCGGGTTAGAGTGAATATGCAAAAATGGGTGTCGCGAAATAATGGGAGGAGATCATGCAAATAGATTACTTTAGCACAGGCAACATGATTTACTAAGCCTGAAAGCAAGCTTGGGAAAGGTATAGGTGCATTTTAATACAAATGGCAAGAAGGTATTAAAAGACACACAATCGATACGATGATGGCAGTCATTTTAGCAAGAAACGTTTAGCTAACGCTCAAAACACACAAAAAGAAAATTTGCGGATAAATAGGCTACATTATGAACAGTAAAAATAAATACATTTTTAATCATGAAGCAAATTGTGTTACAGAATACAAGAGTAACTAGTATTTGAATCAAACAAGCAATGTAGTCTAGTAGGAAGATTAGGTCCCCCTGCACCCCCTGGAGATATACTTCTAATCAGTGTTTCTAGATTGGAAAAAATGTGTAGAAAATGACTAGCTATGGCCCCAAGCTGAAAAAATGTCCCACATACCATTTTTATGCAAATTACTGCTGCCATTATCAAAAAAACGATTTTTGACATATCTCAGCCAATATTGCAGATAATTGAAAAATGAAGGTGTCTAGACCCATGTTTTGAAGGGCATAGATCATGATAGAACTATTCCATCCAGTATCAGGAGCAAAGCAACCTTGCATTCCTGCTCCTTGTCAAGTCTCAGAGTCAAGATGAGCCATTAGACCTGGGAGAACTCATGAAGTACTGCCTGATGCCAGTGCCTCCTAGCCTTGGGACACCAGATGGGTTCTTCTGCAAAACCAACAAAGCCTCCATTCTGCACTACCTTTTAGAGGACACCACACCACAAGATCTGCAATACCCCAAGGATGCCCTGTTCATCCAGGATGGAATGGCGCTGCTGCATACCCTTGCCAACCTTCCCCCAACATGTGGTGAGATATGCTTGCAGGTGCTTGATCAGATGGTGGCCAAGCAGCACTTTCTGTTCTCCACTGACAGTTACCATCCTGAGTCAATCAAAGCGCAGGAAAGGCTGAGGCGGGGCAGCTCAGAGAAGATCATTCTGGCTGGACCAGCAACCAGGAAGCCATATGACTTCAAAATGTTCCTTGCAAATGACGACAACAAAAAGCAGATGTGCCAGCTTCTTCTGAAAGTGTGGAGTGGACAAGAGGCAGCTACCAGGCTGGAGAGAACAGAGATGGCTGTGCTGATCGTGGAGGGGAAGGCCCACCAACTTGCCTCAACGAATGGCAAGGTAAAATTGAAAGCCCTTCGTGAATGGCGATTCAATTTGTAATTTTTCCTGAAAAAAAGGTGATTACCTGTGATGTTTGTCTAGATCTGAAACTGGCAGTGACTGGTGATTGAAATGCGGTGCCTTTTTGTGTTTCAGGTCGAGGTACGTGAACTCCCCACGATCTACAGCAACCAGGAAGAGACTGATACCAGGGTGGTTCTGTACCTCCATCATGCTGCTACCATCGGATACAAGAACGCTGTAGTCAGAACACCGGACACAGACATCCTCCTGATCCTGCTCCACCATGCCCACAACATCAAGCTGACGGTGTACCTGGATACAGGGTCAGGGAAGCATCGCCAACTTGTCAACGTCTCTGAGCTGGCAGAATCCCTGGGAGAGGACTACTGTGCCACTCTCCTGGGGTACTATGTGTTCAGCGGAGAAGACTGCACCAGTGCCTTCAAAGGGAAGGGAAAAGTCGGGCCCTTGAAAAAGCTGGAGAAGAATCCCAGGTTTCACAGGGCATTCGGTGAACTGGGTGACAACTGGGATGCCAACCCTGAGGTGGAGAGGCAGTTAGAAAAATTCACCTGTGTGATGTACGGCCAGAGTCGCGAGTCATCAGTGGACATTGTCCGTGCCAAGCTGCTACGAAAAATGGTGGGAGAGGACAAGACCCTCACATCCAAGTCCAAGGTTGATCTGGCTCGCCTTCCTCCATGCCAGTCTGCCCTGAAGCCGCACATCCAGCGTGTGAACCACCGCGTAGCATTGTACAAAAGAGCCGATCAACCTATCATCGAAAAGCCAAAACCTTATGAGGAGCAAGGATGGATAAGGACTGATGAAGGACTGTTGAAACCAATGTGGTCCAGTGGTCCCATCCTACCAACCTCACTGGTGGATCTTCTGAACACAGGAGAGCACGAAGAGGAGGAGGAAGAGGAAGGAGAAGAAGAGTTTGACTCTGACGATTTCGATGAAAATGATGATGACTGACTCAGTGTAGAATCACTAATGCTAATGATGTTTATCTAAAACAAGCAAGAGAAGAGTGGTCACATTGAGTGCTAGGACTATTTTGACAGTTGTAATATTTAGAAAAATAAAACTTTGTGTTAACGTCTGTGTAGACGGACCTTAATATGAGTCTATTATTTCGTAAAACTGTGATTATTTTGTAAATAAAGCACTAATTAGCATACTAGCAAACCATAGACACAGGTGATCTTGTTATGAATAGTTCTATCATGATCTACACCCGTCAAAACATGAGTCTAGACACCTTATTTTTTCAATTATCTGCAATATTGGCTGAGATATGTCAAAAATCGTTTTTTTGATAATGGCAGCAGTAATTTGCATAAAAATGGTATGTGGGACATTTTTTCAGCTTGGGGCCATAGCTAGTCATTTTCTACACATTTTTTCCAATCTAGAAACACTGATTAGAAGTATATCTCCGGGGGGTGCAGGGGGACCTAGTCTTCCTACTGAACTAATGCAACAGATGGAAATGTGATTTCATGTGACACTACTAGTAAATATAGTTACAATCGTTTCAGTCCTGACAAACATCTGTAACTCCCGGAAGAAAGTAAAAAACATACAGTGAAACAGTTTTTTTAAACCGCAAGCTTGTTCAGTGGAACAGTAATCTAAAATAACAGAATTTATATATATTTTCCCCATTCATTAAATGTTTTTTCACTGGGAACATTGCTGCCAGTTTTTTTACCGTATTCTCACAGTTTAACCATTCCAAACATGCAAAATTTTTAATTTAAATATGGATGTTTGCAACTGGAGTAATTTACATAATGACTCTAAGTTGATTACCCGCAAAGTGTGAAATGTTAGCACTCGTGTGTGAGCGACCCAAAGCGAGCGGTCTGTGAGCGCACTTTCACATGGGAACAGTTCCTTTTAAAGAGCGACCCAAAGCGAGCGGTTTGTGAGCGCACTTTCACATGGGAACAGTTCCTTTTAAAGAGCGACCCAAAGCGAGCGGTTTGTGAGCGCACTTTCACATGGGAACAGTTCCTTTTAAAGAGCGACCCAAAGCGAGCGGTCTGTGTGCGCACTTTCACATGGGAACAGTTCCTTTATAGAGCGACCCAAAGCGAGCGGTCTGTGAGCGCACTTTCACATGGGAACAGTTCCTTTTAAAGAGCGACCCAAAGCGAGCGGTCTGTGTGCGCACTTTCACATGGGAACAGTTCCTTTAAAGAGCGACCCAAAGCGAGCGGTCTGTGAGCGCACTTTCACATGGGAACAGTTCCTTTAAAGAGCGACCCAAAGCGAGCGGTCTGTGAGCGCACTTCAGCAGCTCACCAGAGAAACATTGGAACAGTTCTTTTAAAGAGCGGGTTTGGGGCCAGTTCATTAACAGGCCAGCAACACGGTTCACCTCAATGCAAATACATCTTTCAAGAGGCTGAGATAGACCGGTTCCTGTGGGAGGGAGATTATTTCCTTCAACTCCCAGCCGCTAAAACTGTTTTCAATCACGCGCTATCAATGAGCCTGACTCAGCATGGTGCTCTGTGCTGAGCGCCACGGAATGAAAACTCCCTCCCAGTGAAGGTATGCATTGGCGTGTTCAGAGGGCAGGTTTGAGCAACTTTTTTGAGGGAAGGGCTGTCCACAAGCCCCATGGGCCAGAGGAAGCAGTGAAGCTGAGTCATTCTTTTGACACCTCCACATCCTTAGGAGGGGTTCTGGGAGAACCGGGCCGGGAGACACGGGGGTGGCGGTCATAATCGGCGCACCTATGGGCGTAAAGAGAGAGAGGGAGAGGGAGAGAGAGAGAGAGAGAGAGAGAGAGAGAGAGAGAGAGAAAAAGAGAGAGGGAGGGGGAAAGAGAGAGGGAGCGATAGAGTTGATGTTCAATCCGTCAGCCCGTTTTATGGTAAAGGAAAGAAAATTGACCCCCATATTTGCCTCGCCACCTCCATGACAAACGTACGGCGCTTCCTACGCACTTTAACCTCCCACCACGGTGGGCTCTTTATGCACTTTAACCTCCCAACAGTAAGACCTGTGTGCTGCTCTCATTTCTGAAGATAATTCTGACATTTTTAGAACATACTCCCAAATCTCACCCATGTGAATCATCCAGCCCATTTCACTGAGTAGGCTAATGGGAATTAATTTGTGCGTTATAATCATCCAGCACATTTCACCGTGTAATGGGAATACATTGGTGCGTTATAATCATCCAGCACACTGTGTAATGGGAATACATTGGTGCGTTATAATCATCCAGCACACTGTGTAATGGGAATACATTGGTGTGTTATAATCATCCAGCACACTGTGTAATGGGAATACATTGGTGCGTTATAATCATACATTGGTGCGTTATAATCATACATTGGTGCGTTATATTGCGATTGGAGCCTGAATGTTAGAAGAAAAAAACTGTCCTGTCTTTTCTACAGGCACAGTTTTTAAGAGGCACAGTAGTTAGTTCCTTTTAATAGTTTTTTAACTTTCCCCTAATGTCTAGTGCTAAAGTTCTCACATACATATTTTCCATTTAGTGTTTCGGCAGAGTGTATAATTCACAGTGTATAATTCTTATGCTAAATTTACTGATCTGTGCTTTCTTGCTGAATATTTAAGTTTAATCAAATGCATATTTACCTTACTTATGCAATATGCAGCAGAAATTGTGTCTACAATATTCTGTTTTTGTCAACAGATAAACAAATTAAAATTTTACAACAAAATAAATATTCAGGGGAGAGACGGAACAATTTTCAGCACAGCAAGGGAATGTTTTTCCAGCTCTCTCCCGCTAACAGGAATCCCTGCTGAAACAAAGTGCAGTCTACAGCGGCTGCCCTGAGTACCAGGCTCAGTTTCACAGAATTTCAGCCTGGAAATGGACCAATGCTCACACACGCTTTATAAAAGGAAGAACACCACGGCATAGCTGCAAGGACAACAGCTTCTCTAGTGTAGGCTACAGAGCCGCGATAACATGTCTGTAATAGAGGGAGTGTTTACATAAAAACCAGTTCACTTTACAGATTAAACCCTCCCTGGTGTGTTTGTTCACCACTCCCTCCCCCCCACTCGTGATGGGTGCGTTAACTTACGTCCTCATTAGAGCTCTTCATTTGGAGTGCAAATTTCGGCACGGTGGCAGCAAATTAGGTTTCTGTAACACCCATTCTCTCTCTGTGTAATACCCATTCTCTCTCTGTTTTCTCTTGGTGTTTTCTGATGCCGCCATAAACCCGCCAAGCGCCGCGGGTTTTTAGAGGGGATTACGAGCGCTCTTCTGCGTGGCCATAATAACAAGGGAGAGAGAAGAAAAAAAACTATTATTTCCTTCAGACTGCCTCTCATCCCTTCACTTGTCCGCTTAAGACAAGCACATTTCATGCATTCCTGAGCTTTCAATCCCTTTTTCCAGCCAAACTTTTCCAGGACCGTGCTTGATTAAAATTACTAGGCTCTCGAGACGTGAATCCTGTTATTTTAGTTTATTCCACTCCCGCCCTAAGCTCCCCTAAATTCTTATGTGTACTTTAAGCTAGAGTTGGGGTAACCATAGGGACCCACGCAGAATCCCCGGGCTCATCCTACTGCAAGCGAACCATTTTCTATTCTCTACAGAACGCTCTAAGCCCCTCAGAAAATGCGTTAATGCGCGACGGCGGTCTCAACTCTGACACTGAACCTTTGAAGCCGAAATGAATTGGGCCCTGGCCATTCTTCCGACAGGTGACCTGAACACACAGACACTAGTAGCATTAGCGTCAGTGCTGCGCAATAACCTTGTTTTCTATTACAGTCATCTTCAGGAACAGTAAAAACCAGCGTCTACTTTTCATTTACCAATCAGAATTAGTTTTATCATTTCAGACACTTTATTTGTTGTTATGAAACTGACAGTAGGCATAAATTGAGCTTGGATAAAAACTTCCAACGTGAGTCAAACAGAGGTGGATAGTACAGGTTCAGAAAGCTAAAGTTGTCCCCAGTATTTAATTCCAATCACCTGGCTTTGCTAATTAACACAATTCTTCAGCCAGGAACTAGCTTAATTAATTAAATCAGCTGGCTGAGTTCATGGGTGGAAAAAAACATGGCAGGACTTCTACTTTCTGACCCCTGGACTTTTCACATCTGCAGTTAAACAATAAAAATGATAAAAAAACTGCTGCTTTGAATCTGTAGTGAAGAGTGGTTTATAATTGCTCCTCGGCAAAGCAAGATTAATCTGTCGCGTCTCATGCCTCCACGTCTTAGTCTACATCAGATTTTTCTGTTTATATGCATTTTCTATCTGGTAGTCTATTCCATGTTTTCCTTCTCTCTCTCTATTTTGTGCTTCAACTTCCCTGCACCTGAATTGTGTTTTCTCATTCGTTTCGTCTCACCTGTTCCTCATTGTTTCTTCGTTAGTTTGGTATTTAGTCTCTGTTTCTGTGCTCTCTACCAGGTCGTCTTGTGCCCTGCATTCATGCTTGTCTCAGTATTTTCAGGGTTTGATTCCTACCTGCTCCTTTCCTGCTCTGAGTTCCTGTGTCCAGTCCTGTGTACACGTCCAGTTCCTGTCTGCTCCTGTCCAGCCCACCTGCCCTTCACCCTCCTGATCCCCGGTTCTGACCCCTGCCTGTTCCTGGACTTCTCTTTTGCTCATCCTGCATTGCCCTGTTCACTGGACAATGACCCCTGCCTGTATTTGACTATATTTGCTGAACATTGACCTGTGTTTGTCGACCACGAATAAAGCCTATTCCTATTACTTCTGGTGTCTGCAATTGGTTTCGATCCATTCTCGTAACACTAATCAACATTTGCAGGAAATGTTTTTTAAAATATTTATTATTGTTAAATGAGGTTTTAGCAGTTACTGAACTTCAGTTGAAAAGCTGCATTCTTGAAGAATAAAAAAACAATGGTTGTATTTATGTCTTTGGTCGACACTAAGGAGGAGTGCTGGCTGAATTGTAACATGTGGCTTGGAACAGCTGACTTCTTGTTGTGGATGTAAAAAAGAAGAGCTGAACCCGCTTTAGAAACTCATTTCCCCAGAGATGCTGTGCAGGAAATGGGGGGGCACACAGAAACACTTCAGTTAAGGCTTTTTGGCACTGAGAGACACATGCAGGCATGAAGCAGAGCTGAGAGACATACCCTGAACCCCCAACCCTGTAGCCTTGAACCCCCAACCCTGTAGCTCTGAACCCCCAACCCTGTAGCTCTGAACCCCCAACCCTGTAGCCTTGAACCCCCAACCCTGTAGCTCTGAACCCCCAACCCTGTAGCTCTGAACCCCCAACCCTGTAGCTCTGAACCCTGTAGCCCTGAACCCCCAACCCTGTAGCTCTGAACCCCCAACCCTGTAGCCCTGAACCCCCAACCCTGTAGCCCTGAACCCCCAACCCTGTAGCTCTGAACCCCCAACCCTGTACCGCTGAATTCTGTAGCACTGAACCCCAAACCCTGTAGCCCTGAACCCCCAACCCTGTAGCCCTGAACCCCCAACCCTGTAGCTCTGAACCCCCAACCCTGTAGCTCTGAACCCCCAACCCTGTACCTCTGAACCCTGTAGCCCTGAACCCCCAACCCTGTAGCTCTGAACCCCCAACCCTGTAGCCCTGAACCCCCAACCCTGTAGCCCTGAACCCCCAACCCTGTAGCTCTGAACCCCCAACCCTGTACCGCTGAATTCTGTAGCACTGAACCCCCAACCCTGTAGCCCTGAAACCCCAACCCTGTAGCTCTGAACCCTCAACCCTGTAGCCCTGAACCCCCAACCCTGTAGCTCTGAACCCACAACCCTGTAGCCCTGAACCCCCAACCCTGTAGCCCTGAACCCCCAACCCTGTAGCCCTGAACCCCCAACCCTGTAGCTCTGAACCCTCAACCCTGTAGCTCTGAACCCCCAACCCTGTACCGCTGAATTCTGTAGCACTGAACCCCCAACCCTGTAGCTCTGAACCCCCAACCCTGTAGCCCTGAACCCCCAACCCTGTAGCCCTGAACCCCCAACCCTGTAGCTCTGAACCCCCAACCCTGTACCGCTGAATTCTGTAGCACTGAACCCCCAACCCTGTAGCCCTGAACCCCCAACCCTGTAGCTCTGAACCCTCAACCCTGTAGCCCTGAACCCCCAACCCTGTAGCCCTGAACCCCCAACCCTGTAGCCCTGAACCCCCAACCCTGTAGCTCTGAACCCTCAACCCTGTAGCCCTGAACCCCCAACCCTGTAGCTCTGAACCCCCAACCCTGTAGCATTCGCAACATATCCTCGGGAATGTCCGTTGGATCTGCAGACTGCAGCAACAAAGTTTACCATCGCTCTTCACCGGAGTTGAGGATTTCGGGACTGATCCGGGAGTGCAGAGAATCTTCAAAAGGCAACCAGGGAAGGAGAACATAATGCGAGGGAGGAATGAAGAGACGACTGGGAGGATTGACGTAGTTCGATGCTCCGTTTCGGCGGTGATACATGGGGAGGTTGGGTAGCGTGCTGAGAGCAAGCTCTTAAACAATGTGCTGTTAAACTAATTCCCCATTCAAAACAGCCTCTTTAAAAGGTGAGCTGCACTATGGACACCCTTCTAATTAGTCACAAGAAAATCACCCAAAATCACCCCTCACCGCACACACACACACACGCCCACAAGTACATATACACATTACACACACGTGCGTAAACACACACACACATATACACACATGTGCACGCACAGGCACACACACACACACATGCACAAGGACACAGATACACACGTGCGCACATGCACACACACACACATGCACAAGCACACACATATACACGTGTGCACATGCACACACACACACACACACACACACACACACACACACACACACATGCACAAGCACACACACACACACACACAGCTTAACACTCTTGACTCACACAGTTTGAAGGGATTTAAAACTATTTCAAAACAATGTGATGGACACATTTTGTTTGGTCAGAAATATTACTGCCTGTTCTCTGCTTGCCATCGAACAAGCTGCTAACCTAAACCATGAGTGAATCCACACAACTGATTGGTGTAGGGGTGGAGGGTGCCTGTAGTCTGAGGTCAGAGGAGTGTACATTTCTCTTTACACTGTGATCAGAGACCACCCATCGAGCTGCGCAAACATCCCCATCTCCGGTACGGTACCCCCGAATGTGCTGAGGAACCCATCACCCCGCCGGGAGACCTTTCTCCTTAGACTGAACGGATACATTTTAATCTTTCATGGAATGCGCCTTTTGCTGAATCTAGATCCCATGACGGATATTGTTTGTGATCTAAAGACACCCTAAAGACACCCTAAGCCTCATCACCCCATGTCTCCTCAGTGTGGGTCTCTAAATGTGGGTCACGAAAGGGGTACAAGAAGGTTGAAAGATACATACAAAAAAAAAATAAAAAATAAACTGTGCTGTACTTTACTGTATTTTGGACCGAAATGCTTGCCATACAGTCAAATTAAGTATTCCCATAGTCACAGTATGCAGTTGTTTTGATGTTGAAAATTTTTTGAATACTAGAGAAATGTATCTGAGGATTTATTGTGCTGTTTTAAGAAGGGGTGGGTCACAGAAAATCTGTGTTCACTAAGTGGGTCATGAGTCTTTGGAAGGATCCGGAAGCCCTGGCCCGGCTTACTCCATCTGTTATGACACACCAGCTGACTGAGCCATACGCGGGAGAGAGGGGTGCCCCCCTCCTCCTCTTCTCCCCCCCCCTGCCTAGTCCACTTCTTCCTCCTGCGGGGGTCTCCCCCACCCCCCCTGTGGGACGGGTGCATCCGGCACCTCTAACTCTGAAGGCGCGTGCTCTCTGCGTCAGCCCCACCCCCATCCCCCATCCCAAAAAAACACCCCTGGCCTTGTCCCTCTCAGCCACCCACGACGAGACGTCCGCCGGGCTCCAAGGAGGTCGCCTCAAAAAAAAACGCGGCCCATCGCTGCAGGAAGGAGCATTACCAAACCGCAGGGCTCAGACTCAAGCTGCGGGCGGAAAATTTTTATTTTAAAAAAAGAGGAAACTGGTTTTTAGTGACTGGTGCGACTGTCCTCACACTGGAACCATGTGTTTGCATGCACAGTCACTGGGAAGGGATTTCCACTGTTACCACGACAAACCCACACCCTTGTTTGCTGTGACTCACTGGAACGTGTTGGACTGCCAACACCAGTATTAACCCAGTGAAGGCCCAAAGGCTTTCCCCCCTAGTAACACCTCCATATAGGCAGGGACTTCAGCCATCGCTACAGAGAGCTGCAGTACGATGAACACGGTACCTCCATATAGGCAGGAGCTTCAGCCATTGCTGAAATATGATGACCGTGCTAGACCGCTCCCATCTGGGATTAAGGCCGCTTTCTGCAGTCACACTTCAGAGTTTCAGAAACAATGATGCATGACGGGGCAGCTAAACTTGTTGCGCGGCTAATTCAGTTTTAGGAGAGAAGAAAACAGCGCTGATCGCTAGGGAACAAAGAGGAAATCAACAACAGATGGACAGATAACTGTGTGTGTAGCCGGTAACACTGGTGTCAGTGTTGAGCTGATTTAACAATGAGGCAGCCTGTCCAGTCTCACTTTGCAAATGTGATGAGGCTTTAAGGGTAACTATGCACCCTAAATCCTGCGTAACTCTTCTATAACCATGACACGGCACCTGTTATAACCAGCCACGACAGGTTATTACAGGCCCTCGCAAGCATAATATAATGTCACTGTCGTAATGTATGCAGCCGATTTCAAAAGAACTCTTCCAAAGCGATCGTGGTGTACATTATGTCAGTGTAATTACATCTATGGCAAGATGTGATACCATCAGAGACAAAAAGTCCAGAATTTGTTTTAAAAAAAAGAGAGAAATGGACTACTAAAGATCTGAACATACTGGACCAGCTCCTCTTTTCCCGCTAACGTTTACCGTGGCTTTAAGGAGCAGTGGACAGTGGGGGGATTTAATCTAAAATGGGGGTGCATGGCTCCTGGTGGTCACGAGCGGGACCCCATGGACCTGGCTTGAACCCACAAATCCCCCACAAATCCCACACTAATCCCATAGTAACATATTAAAACTTGTTGAGTTTTAACTAAGTGATACACATAAAGTCCATTTATGTTCTGTCTCAACCCCATCTTAATACACTACTCATAGAGTAGACATTCATACAGTTATAGTGTACACAGTCATATAGTCATACGCAAGTCTGAAGGAATGTTCACAATTTATTTGGCAATGCTAGGCCATGCTGTACTAGAACACATGGAATAGTCATAATCTGCAGCCTCTTGGACCTGCTCTCGACAGTTTTTTTTTAACAACAGAACCTCTTCAGCTTAAATGTTCATGACAAAAAGAGACAGGTAAGAGTGGCATTACTTTCTTTGATGCTTTAAACAGGAAATAAATGTGCTTCTTTTCTTCCTTTTGTTTCTGCTGCGTCATTTCTGGATTACTCACAGGGAACACACGTGCACAGGTCACCCACTGGCCAGATGCTTCTAATGGGAGCTAACTCACAGTGTGCTGACAGCGTAAGTCAACATGATGTGATGGAATTTTATTGTGGCCATAAAGAGGAGTGCTCGTCACAGGGAGAGCTGACCTAAAAAAAGATTATTCTCTGAAAGTAACCACCCAGTCTAAACTGGAACCTAGATAAAAATGTATTAAAAATGAACAAAACTGGAACCTAGATTAAAAAAAAAAATGAACAAAACTTAATGATGAAAAGTCATACTGTGCCAAAAGAAAGGCTGTTAAACAGCCGAGCTGCCTTGCTTCCCTGGCTTTAAAATTCATATCTGCTGTAATCTAAGAAACCGTTAATATGAGTGTGAACCAGTCGAAGAGAACCGCTGGTGTGAACCGCTCTCTGCCACTCAGTGGTAGGTCTCCTGTGGATTCATTAAAACATGGTTAATCCTCTTTTCTCATTACAGACGTGGAGTGAATGCAGACGGCGGTCCGCTGGGTCTCCTGCACGTAGCTCACGCCCACCTCAGCTCCCCTGACTCCAGACAAAATGAAGTCTGGCTCTCCCAGCTGCAAACAATAGATGTAATAGCAACAGCAGGCAAGGCAAAGCAATGCCACAAGTCAAACAGAGTTAATGCTTATAACCATATCATTTAAAACATAGGTCTAAACCATACGCTTGAACATCTATTCAAGTTCAAACAGAGTTAATGCTTATAACCATATCATTTGAAACATAGGTCTAAACCATACACTTGAAGATCTATTCGAGTTCAAACAGAGTTAATGCTTATAACCATATCATTTAAAACATAGGTCTAAACCATACACTTGAAGATCTATTCGAGTTCAAACAGAGTTAATGCTTATAACCATATCATTTAAAACATAGGTCTAAACCAGGGGTGGGCAATTCCAGGCCTCGCGGGCCGGTGTGTATGCATGTTTTTACTGCCACCAGTTACCACGGTTCAATCAGCTAATTAGTCATACACACAATCACCGATTCACTTGTAAATTACAGAACGATAAAATGCTACAATACACGCATTGACGCATACCGGCACAAGAACATTCATCAGCTGCTTTTCATATCGCGGATATGTAGATTAAAATATCAGATCGTGTAAACGATTGGGCTAATTAAATAATTGTTAACTGGCGGCAGCAAAAACCTGCATACACACCGGCCCGCGAGGCCTGGAGTTGCCCACCCCTGGTCTAAACCATACACTTGAAGATCTATTCGAGTTCAAACAGAGTTAATGCTTATAACCATATCATTTAAAACATAGGTCTAAACCATACACTTGAAGATCTATTCGAGTTCAAACAGAGTTAATGCTTATAACCATATCATTTAAAACATAGGTCTAAACCATACACTTGAAGATCTATTCGAGTTCAAATAGAGTTAATGCTTATAACCATATCATTTAAAACATAGGTCTAAACCATACACTTGAAGATCTATTCGAGTTCAAACAGAGTTAATGCTTATAACCATATCATTTAAAACATAGGTCTAAACCATACACTTGAAGATCTATTCGAGTTCAAACAGAGTTAATGCTTATAACCATATCATTTAAAACATAGGTCTAAACCATACACTTGAAGATCTATTCGAGTTCAAACAGAGTTAATGCTTATAACCATATCATTTAAAACATAGGTCTAAACCACACACTTGAAGATCTAAGTGGAGATATAAGGCTAATTTATTGTTATTTTGATTTTTGAAAGTGCTTCTATAAACCTTCAGCACAACTGCATGTTCCTCACACATGAACTCAGATGGTTTATGGTCAACTTGACCGTGACTCAGATGCGAATGAAAAAGGAACTGAAAACTCACCAGGCAGGTCAGACTTTCATCGCGGTCTGAAGGAGACCACATGCATCTTCCCAGAATGCCGTCTGCTCTTTCCGCGTCATTCCGCATCATTCATTCATTTGTTGAGCAGACTTTTGAAAAGACTTTTGGTAGACTCTATGGTCACTCATAGTCACCACAATATGGTGACCACAACAGTCCCAGACAACCATTATGGAAGATATGGTCAGACTCTCAGCTACACTCAGAGTGTGCATTCACGGTCAACAACTCACTGCCCTCACACAACACTCACTAATGATCATTTGTTGCAATCCATGGAGTCATGGATTTGAAAAAAAGAAATAAATAATAAATTTATTTTTAAATGCAACACTAACAAGGTTGCTCTAAACATTGATGTGCACTAAAAATGTATCGTTTGAATAAAACAAAGCAAAACAAAAAGAAATAACTGGGAGAAAACTTGGTTCTGCTTGAACAGAAGCTGTTTGGCCTGTAGGGGGCACTCTTCCATCTGGACCAACTAAAACTAGTTGGATTGTATTGGAGGTGAAATATGAAACTTTACATTCAGATCCTGGCCCTTTGTGGACATAAAAAAATTATATGGCAGTTATTAAAAAGGATTATATGGCAGTTATTAAAAGAGAGGTGCTGGTATTAACCCTGATTAACAGGCCAAATAAGGTCAACTAATAATCAGCTGATTAAAGCACAGCTCCTCACATCCCAAGAGCTGGCACCCTACCACAGCTGATTAAAGCACAGCACCTCACATCCCAAGAGCTGGCACCCTACCACAGCTGATTAAAGCACAGCACCTCACATCCCAAGAGCTGGCACCTTACTACAGCTGATTAAAGCACAGCACCTCACATCCCAAGAGCTGGCACCCTACCACAGCTGATTAAAGCACAGCACCTCACATCCCAAGAGCTGGCACCTTACTACAGCTGATTAAAGCACAGCACCTCACATCCCAAGAGCTGGCACCCTACCACAGCTGATTAAAGCACAGCACCTCACATCCCAAGAGCTGGCACCCTACTACAGCTGATTAAAGCACGGGCACCTCACATCCCAAGAGCTGGCACCTTACTACAGCTGATTAAAGCACAGCACCTCACATCCCAAGAGCTGGCACCCTACTACAGCTGATTAAAGCACGGGCACCTCACATCCCAAGAGCTGGCACCTTACTACAGCTGATTAAAGCACAGCACCTCACATTGTGCTTTAAGCTGCCATTCTTGTTGCCTGTAGAGTTTCCGTTGAGGTTCAGCACTGAAGGGTTATCGGTGAAAGAAAAGCACAAGTAAAAGAGCCTGTGCATGCCACTAGAGGGCAGTGTGGGCAGCGGGATTGTTCGCGGGGTAACTAGGCGCGAGAGAAATCTCAATCCCTCGACTTCTGCAGATAAGTTTGTGTTGTCAGGCTATAAGATGAGAATAATGACCGGGTATTATTCTTCTATGTACAAAATATGCAATTGACAGAAATTTAACCCAACAAATAAACACAACAGTAAAAGCAACTGCTTAACTACTTCATCCCCAATCTCCCGATTTCATTTACCTTTATTTCCTTACAGTTTTTTTATTAGTGGAATGTTTTTCTAACCCCAAAGCTGTCACCCGAAGTTCGGACCCTGGCTCTGGATGCGCCTTTTCCAGGTTCATACTCAGCAGGATCCCGGAGTTGTGGGTTTGGTGTCACCCAAAATAAACGAGGATGTCAGTAACTATCTAACCAGAGGTGTGATCGCTCCCGAGGGAGCGTGGCTGAAACCCCACTCCCCCGGTCCGGGACCGTCACGTCCAAAAAAAACACAGCGTCGTGTTGAGAAACATGGGGGGTTAGCAGCAGAGCTGTGGAGCTTCAGATGGTCAGATAGCAGTCACTTTGGCAGGGATCCGGAAAACATAGTAAGCACTTGCTTGAGAGAAATGGAACATGATCTTAGCATCCCATAGATCTCTGGCTCGGACCGGAGGCGGTTGTGGGAGTATTCCAAAATCTATGGCTATATTCTGCACACTCTGCTTCAGAGATCTGGCCCGTGTGGCCACTAGTACTTCTGGTTTTCAATTATTTTAATTGATTGATTAATGCCACTGATTGGCCAGAGATGTAACTCACCTGGGGCTCTATCTTGGCAATCTTGGTGCTTGCTCTAAGCGCATGGTGTAAAGTCCATTTAGGGCGTTTCCAAGGCCATTCTTGCTAGTTTACCAGCGTGTTTTTTGGGCGCTAAGCTAAGCTAACCTGCAACAGCTGAGAATAAGCTATCGATGGCTTCAGTCTCACCTTAGAAAACGTCAAATTAGCCTACTTGTTCAACAAATTTCGTTTGATTATGCAATGAAAGTGTCAAACATCCATTCCATTATGCTGTTCTCATGGAGTTCTCAAAGTTCAAGCTTCATCCGAAGTTCATTAGGCTACCTCCATAGTAATATTAATTAATAACATAAATAGGCTACTGTTATTTTACCTTAATGATTACACTAAATACAATAAAGCTCTCAGGTTGGCAACCCATATGTTCATTCATATTTACCCTTGTTTTATAATGTCCAGCTTATGGAAATGTGACCAACCTGTTTTACTAGTAGGGTAATGCTTTAAAATAATCCACTTTAAGACCATGAAACGTGCGACTTACAGCAGGGGAAACAGAACATGCAGCGCACATGCAGAGAATGGCATTCAAATTAATTGTGAATTAATTGTGTAACGTGCTGCAAATTTGTTTTAGTTTCTAATTTTTAAGCTTAGTTCTCTTCTCGTTTTGTTCAGTTATGGAATAACAGATTAAATCAGCTGGGTTTTAATAAACTGAGAGTATGGAAACTTTGTCACTGTAATTAAAAAAATATGAAGGACGAAGAATACTAAGGTTCAAATTCAGTTAACATGGTGACATTTATCTCCGTTGTTTAACCGTAGGATATGGAAAAAACCTTTGCACAGTGAATCCGCTAGCTTAGGCTATTTGAAAAACAATAAATGCAATATTCACTGGACAAGGTTTTGAACTTTTTCTAGTCAAAACCATTCTATGTACTTACAGGCTGTAGGCCTAGACAGCTGTATTGTAATGACAGTGCATTTACAAAACTCAAATGTCCATCTAGTGCGCGAGTTTTCCTTTGAATGACAATTCACGCATTAGGTGTAATTGACAATTTGTGCATTAGGCTTGATATAGGTGTTATCAGCAAATGGAAAGCCATTTTTAATGGATAGCCATTGTCCCGTAACAGAAGATTGTCCCCCCAGAAGATTACAGGAATTATTGGCAAATATAGGCTAAATCATAGCTTGATCCAGGATAATTGCGAATAGTCTATAGCCTATACATGTAACCTTACACGTACCATCGCACATCGCCTGGATGTTGATGGAGTGGGCTGAAAGCAATTTAATTTGGCATTCCCCTTCACTGAGGGACAGGTAGCTATGTGGTCTTTGACCGATGGACCCTTTTATTATTATGCATTTTTATATATCCTACACAATAATAATATTTCACATTGTAATCTTGATATTTTTAATCGTGCTTGTGCCCGCCCCTGTGTGTTACAGACAGGAGGGTGTACACGCGTTGTGCACACACCTATGTAGACGCACTTATATGCGCTGTTAAAATAACATGTAAACAACTGCGATGTGACTTTAGACCAGGTTTGTGGTGGTTTTAGTGCAAGCGCTTTCTGCTGCCTCAAGATAGCAATAAGCCAAAAATAATCCTGGCCACACCT
>CM040398.1:1865000-1890000 GCA_022702515.1 Ilyophis sp. 1 JC-2022 | reverse complement strand
TACGAACAAAAACACTCACACTTGAGTATTGGCATGATGAGAACTCTGAGAGAAGTTGAAAGACAAAATAAATTATTAAAAATGTTTTCGTAAAATATTCCATGCCCTGGATAAATGTACTCATCTCAGAGTAAGACAGGAATATGTAGATTTTTAACACCAGGATTTAGAGATGAGTAGAGTTTCACGAATGACTCAAAGCCGAAAGGATTGCTGAGCTTTGCTTTGTCAAAGATTAAAAATAGAAGGAGAAAAGGCTGAGCTCAGCACTTTGTGGCACCACCCATTACAACCACCATAGTAACTTTAAAACTAAAGCCTTCCTGCCTTACCCTAAAGTCAATCCTATCACCACGTTTAATACCAATCAATACAGTGAGAAACTTTTTTTAGTCAGACAGATTGACATACAGGGAGAATCACGCTTTGTTTAGTCAGACAGATTGACATACAGGGGAGAATCACGCTTTGTTTAGTCAGACAGATTGACATACAGGGGAGAATCACGCTTTGTTTAGTCAGACAGATTGACATACAGGGGAGAATCACGCTTTGTTTAGTCAGATTGACATACAGGGGAGAATCACGTAACCTCCACTTGACCAACTCATCCCAGATGTAGAGAAAGAACATTATCGCCATCTACTGGAATTTATAAGCATTTACCTCCACAGCTCTGTGACCTGCAATGCAACATTCCTGATGTTTTGAAGCATGTCTTGCAAGTAAATATGGCAAACATGACCACATAAGCCTGTACAATCTTCATTCATGCTCTTCAATGGGCTGTGAAAAGAGCCGTCATGATTTAATTTCTGCTGGTTTAGACATTCCCAAAAACTGTTAAAAAATTGAACATCAACAAATTAATACATAAAAATTATTAAGCTATGATTTAAAATATTTTCAGAGTATTATATATATCTCAGACAGCTCACTTTCTGGGAAAGAAAAAAAATGTTATTTCAGTTTTAGTGTTGTCACAGTTCCCATTATTGCCCACCAGAGAGCGCCAGTTCCCCATGCCGAGTGTATCATGTTGTTTCATGTTCATTATTGATTGTTTTATTGGTTTCGGTCTGCTGCACATGTTTTGGCAATTAAGTCACTCCTTTCATGTGTTTTGTGCTGTATTTAAGTTTCCTACTTTCTCTCTCTTGTCGCTTAGTCTGAGTGCATCTAGAAAACGTTTGTTGATTATCTACCGTCGGATAGGATAAGTATCAATTTTCATTCGGTTTTAGCTGTGCATTAGGTAATTTAACAGTTTGTAGTCACTGTGTAGCTGAAGTGAACTGCAATAATTAGCAGTCAGTTAGTAACTTGATTAGGCCAACGACCGGGCTTTTGTGTTGCTAATCTGAACTAGCTTCACCTGAGTGAATTAGCCCTGCAAGCAGCTGAATGCAATCGAGAAATTGGCTAATAGTGTATAAATTAAAGCATCACCAATTTGTATGACTTGTCTATGTGTCCTTATTGTTCCCTAAACTTGTCTTATCACCCCTACCATGTGTCTAACCCCCATTCCTCTGTGCTCTGTGCCTCGCTGCCCGGCTAACATGGCCTGCCCACCCCTGTCCTCTCATAATGAACTCTCAGTGGTGGGTGGACTATGGAACTGCAGGTCAGCTGTCCAGAAATCTCACTTCATCACTGCCTACGCCAAGATGAAGTCCCTCCACTTCCTGGCTCTCACTGAGACCCGGATCACTCCAGATAACACAGCCACTCCCGCTGCTCTGTCTGCTGGCTACTCCTCCTCCCACACCCCCAGGGCCTCTGGCCGAGGCGGGGGTACCGGTTTGCTGATTTCCACATCCTGGAAATGCTCTATTCCCACTGCACACTGCCTGCATTTTTCCTCCTTTGAGTTTCAGGCAGTCACTAACTCACTCATCTAAACTTAACATTGTAGTTCTCTATCGCCCCCCAGGTCCGCTCGGCGTTTCCCTGGATGACACTCTCCTGAGCTCCTTCCCTGAGGATGGCACCCCTGTAATCCTACTGTGAGACTTCAACCTCCAACCAGAGAGTTCCCAGCTATCCATTGTCGCCTCACTCCTCCAGTCCTTCGCCCTCACTCAGTCCCCATCGCCTGCCACCCACAAGGCTGGTAACCAACTAGACCTTGTACACACCAGGAGCTGCACCATGTCTGAACTCACAGATTAACTCACATTAATTCACATGGCTTCTCATACCATAGTTATGCTGATGATACTCAACTCTTCCTCTCTTTCCCTCCCTCTACCCAACAGGTGAAGGAGACACCGCTATCACAAGAGCCACATTTTCCTACGCCTCAGCCTTCACCAACAGCCAGCGTCATTTTCCTCCACCCACGTTTCCCTACGCCTCAGCCTTCACCGACAGCCAGCGTCATTTTCCTCCACCCACGTTTCCCTACGCCTCAGCCTTCACCGACAGCCAGCGTCATTTTCCTCCACCCACGTTTCCCTACGCCTCAGCCTTCACCGACAGCCAGCGTCATTTTCCTCCACCGGACCGGTATGATGGTCAACACGGGACGGTGTCCGGGATTCCTGACTCAATGCTTTTTGGCATTCGAGCTACAGCCATCCAGCTTCTCTACCAAATGCTTCAAAGTGGGCTGCGTCCCAATCCCCACTCCTCACCTCCTTTCTGCCGCTCGTCTCCTAACCCAAAAGTACAAAACTGCCTGTATGTTTTAAGTACAAGTAGTTGCATGTACAGTATACAATGTACCTGACATTGCAGTTTGCATCGAGACATTAATCAATTTGTAACCATTTGTAATTAATATGTAGCCTAATCAGCAACATTAAAAAAGAAAGGTTTCCACAGCATGAAGGAGAGGAGGTGGTAGTGGAGGAAAGAAGGGTCAGTTTTTTGAGTATTGGAACTCAAGCGTGGTGTTGGTCATGTTGCTCATCTCATTGAGTGTACGGACGATTACGTGAGCGACTAATGGAACGTGTGTCAGCTCAGCATCCTCGACTATTCCTGAGTCAGCGAGAGCAGCCGAATCGCCCCTCCTTTGACTATTCTGGGCCTCTGGTTAACCTGTGGAAGGTGCCCTTACTCAAACTGCCTGAACCACTTATCACAGCGTTGGATAGGAAAACCCTGGTTTTGGGGCATATCGATCACATCACTGCGCCTGTGTTTTTAAAACATTAAGGGTTCCATAAAAAACAAATTTAGTTAATTCCCCTGAACTCTTGGTAGTATTAGGTAATTCAGGGCTGGCAAAACACAAGCAGCACATTGACTGGGCCCATGCAGGGTACTGTTCTAGGGTGGGGCTGTGACTGTACTAACATTACATTACATTACATTCATTTAGCAGACGCTTTTATCCAAAGCGACGTACAGTAAGTGCATACAGAAAGGTCATCAAAGTAACTACAGAACAGATAAGAAAGCACATTTTTCACATACAGTAGCAGCTATCTCTAGTAATGAACACAATGCAGTTCACAGTGAACTGGGTAAATCAGCTCTAATACAATTCTATTCTAATCATTATAAACTTGACTATCCTGAGTACATAGTTCAACAAGAACACAAACCATGAGGTCCTAGCTAAGTATTAGTCCAGGTGGAGTCTGAAAAGGTGCGTTTTCAGGCCACGACGGAAAGTAGGCAGGGTTGGCATGGAACGTAGGGGAATGGGAAGTTCGTTCCACCACTGGGGAGCTAGGGTGGAAAAGCTCCGCAGTCGGGACGAGCGAGTACCATTTACACGGAGGGGGGGAAGCGCAAGTCGCCCTGCAGTAGATGAGCGAAGCGGTCGAGCAGGAACATAGTTCTGAATCAAGTCCTGCAGGTAGATAGGGCCTGTCCTATTGGCTGCAGTGTAGGCCAGGGTCAGAACTTTGAACCTGATCCTGGCTGCAACTGGCAGCCAGTGGAGTGACCTCAACAGGGGGCAGTTGAAGAGGCATGATGGCGCAGGCCGGTAGGCTTGCGAGCAGGGAGTTACAGTAGTCAAGGCGTGAGGTGACCATGGTCTGGACCAAAAGCTGGGTGGAATAGGTGGTCAGGTACGGTCGAATCCTCCTGATGTTGTACAGGAGGAACCTGCAGGACCGTGCCGTCGCCCTGATCTGGTCTTTGAAGTTCAGCTGGTCGTCCAGGACCACCCCCAGGTTCTTTGCAGAGCGAGAGGCAGCCACCACGGTCCCGTCAATGGTGATGGAGAGGTCAAGTAGCGGGGAGGTTTTGTGTGGCATGAAGAGGAGCTCTGTCTTGTCCAGGTTGAGCTTCAGGTGATGGGTAGTCATCCACTCAGAGATGTCAGCCAGACAAGCAGATATCCTCTCCTTCACCTGTTGGGTAGAGGGAGGGAAACTAACAGCCTAATGTGTGTTGTAAAGGGCTCCTTTAGCTCGGCTCCTCCTGTTTCCACAGCCTCTCTGCTGACGTCTGCTGGGGACGATGCTGATCTCTCCCCCGTGCCTCCCGAGTACTGGGATCTGCAGAGTATTCAACACCTGGCCAAGGAGCTGTCCCCCCAAAAACACATCATATTCATCTGCCTCTGCTTTTCAGCTAGGCTGCACACAACTACCAATGCTCCCTAAAAACACATTTATTTTGGCTCATAGTGCTGCACTGTTGCATGGGGGAGTGTGCGGTTTGGCTCATAGTGCTGCACTGTTGCATGGGGGAGTGTGCGGTTTGGCTCATAGTGCTGCACTGTTGCATGGGGGAGCATGCGGTTTGGCTCATAGTGCTGCACTGTTGCATGGGGGAGCGTGCGGTTTGGCTCATAGAGCTGCACTGTTGCATGGGGGAGCGTGCGGTTTGGCTCATAGTGCTGCACTGTTGCATAGGGGAGCATGCGGTTTGGCTCATAGTGCTGCACTGTTGCATGGGGGAGCGTGCGGTTTGGCTCATAGTGCTGCACTGTTGCATGGGGGAGCATGCGGTTTGGCTCAGTGCTGCACTGTTGCATGGGGGAAGCATGCGGTTTGGCTCATAGTGCTGCACTGTTGCATGGGGGAGCATGCGGTTTGGCTCATAGTGCTGCACTGTTGCATGGGGGAGTGTGCGGTTTGGCTCATAGTGCTGCACTGTTGCATGGGGGAGCATGCGGTTTGGCTCATAGTGCTGCACTGTTGCATGGGGGAGCGTGCGGTTTGGCTCATAGTGCTGCACTGTTGCATGGGGGAGCATGCGGTTTGGCTCAGTGCTGCACTGTTGCATGGGGGAAGCATGCGGTTTGGCTCATAGTGCTGCACTGTTGCATGGGGGAGCATGCGGTTTGGCTCATAGTGCTGCACTGTTGCATGGGGGAGCATGCGGTTTGGCTCAGTGCTGCACTGTTGCATGGGGGAGCATGCGGTTTGGCTCATAGGGCTGCACTGTTGCATGGGGGAGCATGCGGTTTGGCTCATAGTGCTGCACTGTTGCATGGGGGAAGCATGCGGTTTGGCATTTAGCAGAAGCTCTTTTACAAAGCGACTTACTCAGATGACATTTTCACATACAATCCATTTATACAGCTGGATATTAACTGTTGCAATTCAGTTTAAGTACCTTATTCAAGCACACCAGGAATCAAACCTGCAACCATTGCCGTACAAGCCCTGTTCCCTCACCACCATACTGCACTGTCTGCCCACAGTACAGAATGGTGAGTAGGGAGGATTTCTGCCAGGATTTCCCATGAATCTCTGCCCGACAGCACCCCCTCTTGTTGAGGGGCGCATTGAGTCGGCCTCCACCCACTGTGCAGCACTAAAATAACTGTGCCCATAGAGAGGCGCCCTGACAGCAGGGCGCCTGATTCAGAAGAGCCTGGATAGCACAGGCAGAACACAAGAGTGTTTGAGCGATGAGACCACAAAGTACATTTGGGAATTCCAAATTAGGACAAAATACAAAAAAGTGGATAAAAACATGCTTAAAGAAATATGAGAATAGAACTTATTATGCAGCATATCATAGAGGAAGCAGAACTGCAGATGGGACGTTGTATAGTACAATGTTCAGAGTAATAATAATAAAAGTTCCGAACCCTTGAGGGACTGAAATTTTCCAGGCAGCATGAGGGATCTGTGGATCACATTAAAGCAAAGAAAGAAAGGAAGAAATAAAGAAAGAGATAAGGAAAGGGAGAGAAAAAGAGCGAGCGAGACAGGCTGTGCAATGGAGTCAACTGACCACCAGGGGGTGTATACATACTGGCGACACAAACAACAGTGCAGCACTATGCGCCAACATCTGTATCACCTTCATTTACAGTTTTCCCAATCGTTTAAACGCGTTTCCCCAAACTGTAGCTCAATTTCTCAAAACTCTAAACACACAACTGAAAAGAGTTAACCATTTTGGCAAAACTCCACAAATCTCTTGCAAAATGAAACCATGTTCTCTCTTCTCAAAACTGATTCTTTCCACCAAAACGATACACACAGCTATCATATGAATATCTCTTACAGAGCATCAATTAACCACTGGTGTGATAAATTTAAAACACTACCATCAAAATACCGTTTATATACTGTGGCGAAGTGAGCCGTAGTGCTCGGGTGCAAAGACAAGAAATCAGGCGTTGTTTAAAGAGAACCGGTTTTTATTTTGGTTACCCTTTCTTTTAGCTCTCTGTTCCAAACAATCACATAAAACACACAGTTCTCCCCCCTCCCCCAAACCCCCAGAAGGCTCCTTTTAAAGGTTCTCAGGCTCACTGTTGAACAATCAAGGCAATTGGTTAATTGATACAAACAATAATACAATCAATCATCACTGATTGCTGACAGCTGTGCTGGTTCCATTAACCACCTGAGTTCACTCTCTCTCTTGCCGGCCTCGCCTAAAACCACGCCCCCCTACCACATATACGTTTTGGCTTCATGAGGTCATGTTACATCAAATGTATTAAATTGTATAGAAATAGTTTCTTTATTGACAATGTAGTTGAGCTGCTCTGGTCCCTCTTCCTGTGGGAGATGAGGATATTGTTGAGTGCATCAATGAAGGTTACGTTTTCCCCACGCAGGCCAGGGACAGCGACGATGGCGTGGTTGCCAATGATGTTGCCGCCTGGTCCTGGTCAGGTTTAACCCTCCCTCGTTAATGAATATGTATTCATGTGGAGCAGCACTGGCATCAAGTTCAAGCACTCTCTGAAAAAGAGAAAATGAGCATATCAGACAATAAGACTACATACAGGACAATCTATAGGCCTACATACAGGACAATCTATAGGCCTACATACAGGATCAGCTGTAAGCCTGCATACAGGACAATCTATAGGCCTACATACAGGATCAGCTGTAAGCCTGCATACAGGACAATCTATAGGCCTACATACAGGAACACTGAGGTGCATAGTGACATGTCTATACAGACTAGTACTAAAAGGATGTGCTCGGTTTGAGTACAGCAGGTTACTGTACTCACTTGAACATATTGGTAACGTACGTAACGTACTTCGTACTTCCTCTTCCTCTTCCTCTTCCTCTTCCTCTTCGTTCTCCATGCTGCTCCATTCCCCCCCCCCAACACAGTAGAGGTCACCGAGGCCTCTTTTATGCTCTGACACATGATTGACGTGTTTTGCCAATTGAGTTTGAACAGGTGAGAAGTGAGTGAGACCAATTGGTAATTAGGGTGTGGCATTTTGAAGGCCAGTGTTTTCCAGGTGAACAAAGTGTGCTAAATGATGAGATTTGTACTTAGACTTTTGCAAAAATGTGAGGCTCTGCTAGTGACTGTGCAGCTCTGCTGGTGACTGTGAGGCTCTGCTAGTGACTGTGCAGCTCGGGTAGTGACTGTGAGGCTCTGCTGGTGACTGTCGGGCTCTGCTAGTGACTGTGAGGCTCTGCTAGTGACTGTGAGGATCTGCTAATGACTGTGCAGCTCGGGTAGTGACTGTCGGGCTCTGCTAGTGACTGTGCAGCTCGGGTAGTGACTGTCGGGCTCTGCTAGTGACTGTGCAGCTCGGGTAGTGACTGTGAGGCTCTGCTGGTGACTGTCGAGCTCTGCTAGTGACTGTGCAGCTCGGGTAGTGACTGTGAGGCTCTGCTAGTGACTGTGCATTATGTTAAATTGTCCAATATTTTTTGATGCCTGAAAATGGAGGGGACTGTGTACAAAAGGTTCTATAATTTCAAAATGGTTCATTCGATATGGATGAAAATACCCTAAAATTAAAGCTGACAGTCAACCTCATTGTCATTGTCATTGTATTTTTTCAAACTGAAAGTGCTAGAGTACAGAACCAAAATAACAAAAAATGTGTCACTGTCCAATGAACTATGGTGCTCACTAAGTATGCTATTTCTATGCTATTTTTGTTCAATACTCTAAATTACCTAAGGGTGAATTGTGGCAGTCTGATGCTATATTTCCAGTGTTTGTTCTACATTATAATTCTTATGAGTAGCCTGTTGAGAGGAGATTTGTGTTACATTTGTACAATATTATTCATAATGGAATATAATCATTTGTGGCCCTGAAATAATCTCACTGTGTAGGTAAAATCCACAAAAAGACTCATGCAGTGAACAGACTCGTGCAGTGAACAGACTCGTGCAGTGAACAGACTCGTGCAGTGAACAGACTCGTGCAGTGAACAGACTCGTGCAGTGAACAGAGACTCATGCAGTGAACAGACTCGTGCAGTGAACAGACTCGTGCAGTGAACAGACTCGTGCAGTGAACAGGACCATGAGCTCTCTCCAGATGAAGAGAGTAGCGTACTCTAGTTTCCATGGGAATCTGACTAACGTCACTCACACTCAATTATGCATTGACTACATGTCTTGAAATTGAACTGAACTCAGTTGCTTATGGCTTTCATACTCATTGACGCACACGCACACACGCACGCACGCACGCACACACACACACACACACACATACATACAAACACACACACACACACACACTAAGTGGCCACTTTATTAGGCGCATCTGCTCCTTAAGGCAGGTTTGCAGAGAATGGTGTAAAAAACTAAACACATCCAGCGGGCGGCGGATTTGTGGGCAAAAACACTGTTAATGAGGTCAGAGGAGAGTGGCCAGACTCAACGAAGCTAACAGAGGGGCCACAAATGCTCAAATAACAACAGTGGTGTGCAGAAGGGCGACTCTGAATGCACAACGCTTCACACCTTGAAGCAGGTGGGCTACAGCAGCAGAACACCATGTCGAGTTCACCACAACTGGACGATTCATGATTGGGAAAAGCTCACCTGGTCTGACGAATCTCAATTTATGCTGCGACATGCAGATTGTAGGGTCAGAATTTGGTGTAAACAGCATGAATACATAGATCCATCCTGCCTTGTGCCAATGGTTCAGGCACATGGTGCTGGTGTAATGGTCTACGTTTTTCAAATGGACACTTCCAGCAGGATAAGGCACCATATCACAAAGCGTGCATCATCTCAAGCTTGTCCCATGAACATGAGCGTGACTTCAGTTTACTCCAATGGCCTGGACTGTCCCCAGATCTCAATCCAATAGAGCAGTGTATAGGCATTTAAGCCCTTGAGTTCCGCTTCCTGGTGCTTCGTTATCATTTTGTGTCTTCACAAAGTCAGGATTAGTTGATTTTTGTCTCTCTGCAGTTTCAAAAAAAAAGATATCTTTGGTTTCGCAGTTTGAGTCATTTTCCGGCCTAGAAGCCGAGGGAATTAGTTTTTCTGTTCCCTTATTTCTCCCTCCCTCTCTCGTTTCTGAGGGTGTGAGTTTTATTTTTATTTTGTTTATTTCACCAATTATCATGCGTTAGTCACGTTCCGAAGGTGCATTGTTTATTGTCCTTTTCTCACTATTTATTTAGTGTTCGCTATTCAGAGTCTTCTCTCTGCCCGTGTTTACGAGGCTAGCCCGTTTTATAGGGGTGTGTTATTGTTTGGCTACGGCCAGGGATTTTATATCTCTTTTTTCCTTTGTCGCGTTTGACTCATCATTATTCTGCACAAACCCTCACAGTTTATGTCTAAGCTTTCTTTTTCGGGGGTTCCTTGTTTTCATCTGGCTTTCAGAATCAAAACTTGCTCAGGGTGAAAAAAATTGATATAGCTCGCTGGATGGCTGTTTTTCATTGGTGGTTGACATACATTGGCAAGAAGGTAATATGCTCATTGCTTTTTCTTAAATAAAAAAGGTTAGAAAAAAATTATTAAACTGGTATGTTTGAATCCAGATTTAAGTGATTTTATTAACATGGGGTTGTTTTTGAATTGTTCATAACCAATATTAAAAATATATATTTTTTAAATGTTCTGAGTACCCCCTGCAGTACTCCAAAGTACCCCTAGGGGTACATAATGTAATAATGTAATGTACTAGTACCCCCATTTGAGAAACACTGCAATCGAGCACCTTTGGTGTGAGGTGGAGGTACAGGTTTGCAGTCTGAATGTATAGCCGAAATACAGTATATACAGGAACTGCATGATACTATCGAGTCAGCATGGAATCAAATCCCTCAGGAATGTTTCAGCATCTTGTTGAAATGTTGTCCATGCCGTGAAAAATTCTGGTTGTTCTGAAGGCAAATGGGGGTCCTACCAGGTGTCTACTTGACTTGGTCGCAATTTTCAGTGGGACATAAGAATAAATCCGCGCCATATTCACCTGCGTTTTAAACGCTTGAAGTGGGCATCCATTAAGGCCAAGTCGCCAATCTGCATATTGCGTGACTTCTCTTGTTTGAAGGAGGCTGATTGCTTGCATCACGTGGCCTCGGCCAGCCTCACTAGTAAAGCAAAGAGCATCTAGGAGGCGACGAGAGCTTAGCTTTCACTATGGAGCATCACTGCTGCGGCGCTCTCTGACTGTACGGGCTTTCACACTCATTCCGCTGGGACCGCTCTTCAAACGCACAGGTAGGCGAGTCAGTCCGGGCCAGGTCGCTGAAGACGAACTCTGCATAGTCTGGCGTATACGTGCAAAATATTAAAAAATATAAGACAAACCACAAGGCAACACTAGCCGTCACAAAACACGGCTATTGGAAAAAGGAAGCATTTTTCTCTCTCCAGGAGTATTCGTTTCCTTACAGCGCCAGGCACATTATACTTACGAGGAACAACATACCATTGATATGCATTAAATAAAATCCACCACGTGAACGAGTATCATGTTTTAAATACAAAAACATAAAGAGCGTTCCATGATTCCACTTGCGTCGGGTAGCGTTTTGCGGAATATGCGCGAGGAATTGTAAAAGCAGGTGATGTATCGATTGCGGCGGAGGCGGTGTTGCATTAGATGGCTTATGTTGTGCCATTCGTCGTTAAATAATCATTAAACACAGTAACCATGTTCTCGCTGCTAATGTATAATACAGAACAACAGCAATGGTGACGCTACAATGTCCAGTAGCATCAGTGTTTTTATATTTGCCACGAACAAAGAGCAGTGAATGTTGACTGAACGCATCGTATGCCTTGAAGAGGGTTAACTCCGAAATGAGCAAATTCCTGAAATCTAGGTTAGCGCAGGATATAAAATATTCACGAAAACTTCTACGGATTTACATGGCGTTTTCTTATATTTAATTACTTCTTCAATAATTAACCTACAAATTCCATAAATGCATTCAGTCGCATTGGATGGCTGTATGCTCATTACAGTGCCTTTAGTAGCCTTTAGTAGCTACCCCACCTATAATATGACTGATTCCGTATTCATTAAAACAAATATCTATAAATGATTAACGCCACATTCAGTTATTAGACTGTCATAATTAGGCTACATAGGAAAAAACAGCTGAGATATCGGAAAGTGCTAATATATATTTTTAAATATCGGCTAAGGACTTATTCTGAGAACATAATGTATATCGTCCGTTATCATTGTAGAAACATTTACAATTTACAACCATTGCGGTGACGGATCATCACGTTATTTCTGCAGATAATGCCACGAAGAAGCTGGGAAATTCGGGGCAGTATTGTTGAATGGACACACGATTTTAGCGCGCGCACCATTCGCAATTCAGAATTGTGCCCCATAGGCCCGTTAGACAAATTTGAGTCCGTGCCAAATTATTTGAATACAAATTTTAATCGACAATGGGTGTATTAAAAAAAATCAGAAGGCCGATAACAATACATTGTGAACAACAACAAAAAAAAAAGTCTTGCAGCTGTTTGCATTTCAAACACGTTTTCTAAATGCGTTGATAATTTATCAATTAAACAGGTGCAGCCCATGTAGAACAGACAGAAGAGGCAGAGTTATTATGAGGTTTTCGGGCTTCCTTTAATCACAGGTTGGGTTCTGAAATGGATATCATAGATGCGGACAGATGCATTGGCATGTCACCGTATGCAAAGTGATCAGCGCTTTTACCGTTAGCCCATGCAGGGCTATAGTAGCCTATTCATACTAATGCATTTCAGTATTTAAAAACCCTACGCTTGTTGATGTGGTTCCTGCCATTGGCAAAGCTGTGTGTTCATTAGACGGTCTGTGGGACATATTTGGCTGCACTTCCATGTGGATGATGGTGCACATCTGACACTGGCTGTTGCATTCCCTGTGTCTTCTGTAGCTTTGGGAAAGCTATGGAAATGAACACTTGCAGCGTGTCCCTTGCTCACACACAGATCTATATATAGGCATTTACATCAAGAGATGCTATCCTGGTGCTTTGACAAAATGCACGGAACATTGCTGCTGTTTCTTCAAAAGAGGATTATGCAGGTATTAAAATAGAATGAAGGCCGTTCATGGCTCTAATATTGGCTTGTGCTACCGCTGTTCTTCTCTGTGTCGAGGGCCTGATGTGGCATGTTAGCGTGTGTTACCTCTGATCTTCTCTGTGTCGAGGGCCTGGTGTGGCATGTTGGCGTGTGTTACCTCTGATCTTCTCTGCGTCGAGGGCTTGGTGTGGCATGTTGGCGTGTGTTACCGCTGATCTTCTCTGTGTCGAGGGCCTGGTGTGGCATGTTGGCGTGTGTTACCTCTGATCTTCTCTGTGTCGAGGGCCTGGTGTGGCATGTTGGCGTGTGTTACCTCTGATCTTCTCTGCGTCGAGGGCTTGGTGTGGCATGTTGGCGTGTGTTACCGCTGATCTTCTCTGTGTCGAGGGCCTGGTGTGGCATGTTGGCGTGTGTTACCTCTGTTCTTCTCTGCGTCGAGGGCCTGGTGTGGCATGTTGGCGTGTGTTACCTCTGATCTTCTCTGCGTCGAGGGCCTGGTGTGGCATGTTGGCGTGTGTTACCTCTGATCTTCTCTGCGTCGAGGGCTTGGTGTGGCATGTTGGCGTGTGTTACCGCTGATCTTCTCTGTGTCGAGGGCCTGGTGTGGCATGCTGGCGTGTGTTACCTCTGATCTTCTCTGCGTCGAGGGCCTGGTGTGGCATGTTGGCGTGTGTTATCTCTGATCTTCTCTGTGTCGAGGGCCTGGTGTGGCATGTTGGCGTGTGTTATCTCTGATCTTCTCTGTGTCGAGGGCCTGGTGTGGCATGTTGGCGTGTGTTACCGCTGATCTTCTCTGTGTCGAGGGCCTGGTGTGGCATGTTGGCGTGTGTTACCTCTGATCTTCTCTGTGTCGAGGGCCTGGTGTGGCATGTTGGCGTGTGTTACCGCTGATCTTCTCTGTGTCGAGGGCCTGGAGTGGCATGTTGGCGTGGTACAAAGTACTATGCAGGGAATAATTAAGGCCATGTCAAAATGGGGAGCGGGAGCTGCACAGGCCCACCGATAGTGAGATAACCTTTGACCCTGGAGCCTGCACGTCATAGCAGCTGTTCCGATTGTCGAGGTGCTCAGGAGAGCTCAGAGACCCAGTGGATCAGATCTGCAGGAATGAGGACAGCACAGATTCAAGGCCCTCAGAAATGCATTTCTGCTTTCAGTCACGTGTGCTCCCTGCTTTGGACGTCTTTGTGGTGACGGAGAGCACTTCACGTACACGGGAGCCCACATCTTTCTGATGATGAGAACAGGCCCATCTATGTTTGTCATTTGTCTGCTGCCTGTCACCTGGCAGCTCTGGTTCTACATTGCGTCCGATCTTTCACCAATTTGAAAATCAGCAAAGAAACTTTTTTTTTTTTTTTTTTACTGTGTTGGAGTTTCCTTTTAGTGAGGAAACAACGGGAGTTTGTCCAGCTGTGTTAATTTTCTCTATACCCACACGATTAGTTAAATATGCTCATCTTATAACCAGATCATATCTAAAAATAAACAAGCCGTGTGCCCAAGCAGTGTTACCCATCTTTTCCCTACATTCGTTTGAGTAACTTAGCCCTGTGTTTTCTACCATTTAATAAAATGTCATGTAAGTCACATTATTAAAATGTAGCTAATTTGTGACTAAAACCATCAAGCAGTTCTCATGAACTGTAACGTTAGTATTAGTAGTATGCTAGTAGGGAGAGGAAGCTCTCCTTTCTATATGAGTCCACTAGCTTCACATAGCATTGTGGCTAGCTCACTAACTGCTATGGGTAGGGAGAGGATGCTGCTAGCAGTCGATAGCTAGCTTGCTAACTGTTGTGTGACTAGAATGCTAACCATTGTGCTACTGTTCACAAAACACTTTCCAGCTGGCTATATCAACTTCATTTTGTTTTCAGAGCACAAATGTAGTCTGTGGTTTCATTGCTCAGCATGTAGTCATGCTAGTTATCTAAGGCAAACTCTCAGCTACCGATTTCTCCCGTAGCCTGCTAGGCTGGCTAGCTATGGCATTTTGCTGTGGTCAGTGATCATTTTGAGGCTCCAAGACCAGAGCTGTGAAATGCAGATGAGTCCTCTTTTGGTCAGACAGTTGCACATTGTCAGGTACTGTCAGAGATGTGAGGCGGCTCTAAAGCTGGGGACACATTACACGATTTCTTAGCCCGATTTGGCAATGATTTGAGATTGGGCAGATTCTGTGGTAGTCCAGGGCAGTTCAGGCTAGTAGACTGTGGTCTGTCTCCTACGATCCCAATCGGGAATGCCATGATTTTATTAAACACGTTTGATTTTATCGCGGTTAGTCTTTGCATAATCTTGTGGTTTGTGCTGGTCAAAGACTCAAATCGCAACGTCAGTTTTCAACAGCCAATGAAAATTGAATGGAAGGAAGGAAGGAGGGGGGAAAACGGAAGTAAACAAAAGATCCATACGATGGCTGAGCCGAAAAAACGTGTTTTGTGGAGGACTGCAAATGAAGAGCGACTTTTAGATTTGTGTTTTTAGATTTGTGGCGGACTCATGAGTGTTTGTACAATGTGAGCTCTGAAAGCTCAAACCACAAGTGTAGCAAGCTGTATGGGCTCCATGTTTGTTTTCGTTTCAAAATATTGCAGGAAAAAATACATTCTCACGAGTGCAGGTGTATCCAAAAATCATGTTCTTACGAGAAAACTGAGTCCAATCTATTCTCCGTCTTCAGATATGCTCTAAGCTCAAAGTGAAGATAGGCTTTTACTTTAGAAATAGATTGTGCTTCTTCTTTAAAGTTAGGAAATATCTTGTGTCAGCAACCTTCTTGCCTCTGATAGATTATGGTGACTTGGTGTATATGAACGCATCTGCCCAATGCCTGCAGGTGCCAGACACTGTTTACCATTACGTTTTATCTTACGTGTCTTACGTTTTATCACTGGTTGTAAATATCTTACTCTCCATTGTACTTTGTATGCAAAAGCTGAGTGGCCATCTCTGTATGTACGCAGGCATACCCACTGGTTGAGCTTCATTTACAAACTCTTCTTGGATTGGTTCCCACTTACTTTTATTTTTATTTATATCTTTCCAGAATCCAAGGCCGATATAGCTTGCGCTCACAAGACGTATTGCAGTTGTCTGTTCCCCGTGTTCGCACTGAGCTCAGCAAAACAGCTTTTAAGTCCACTGCCCCCTCTGCTTGGAACACCCTACAGAAAGACTTAAAATGGGCTAAATTGATCTTGTATGGTGAAATTGCTTACGTCTTAAAGGACTTAGAATGTAGCAGTATTGTCTTTGTGTTTAACTGTGACATTATGTAATCTTGAAACTGACTTTTAACTGGATAATCTGTGTTAAATGTGTGGTATTTGTATGAATGTTTATTGATGTTTATTTGTTTTATGCTGCTCTCTTGGGCTGGCCTCTCTTTTTAATCTCAATGAGACTTTACCCGGTTAAAAAAAAAATTGCACTCAAAGACAGCTGTCGTTATGTGCGTGCGACAGAAGAGCCTTAAAATCTGCACATGTCAGTTTGTTAAATGTGTGCTTCTCAATCTTTTCATTGTCGCTTACAATTGGAAAAGTGGTGTAAAGCGCCCCCAGCTTAAGATAAGAATGAGTTGTATGTTCATGTGGCCATTGGCAATGCACAGAAGAGAAGCGTGTGCGGTGCCTAACGTACGTACGTGTGGTCCAGATCTTTTTCTGAATGATGCCACCGTGTCTCCTTTTAATAATAGTCACAAATTACTCCTACATTCTAAACGAGCCAAAGATGTCAAATGAGGGCCATGGAGCTTTGTGCATCATTCAAATAGAACAAGATTGAATTTCAGATTTATTTTTTAAAACACAGCTAGATAAATAGACGTAGTGCGGCGCCTACGGTGGAGATGGCTGTGCTTTGTGTCTCTAATGAGTCTTGGCTAAATGGTCATGATATTATGATATAGTATTAGTGACTGGTGTGAGTAAATAGATTGAGACAAATGTGTCCTGACCATGACCAATAACTTTAAGGAGAGAATTGAAAGTTTTGTTTAGACACTGCATGCCAGATTAATCAGGCTAATGTTGGTTGGCACAGTTAAGTCAGTCCACCAGGCAGTGCTATCGTTCACATGCCAGATATCCACAGTGACTGTGCCAAAGTGCACACAAAGCAGACTTTTACTCTTACACACACACGCACATCACACACACACACTCACAAAATTCCCATAGACACACACACACTCCCATTCACACACACATTCCCATACACTTACACACACACACACACACACACAAAGAAGCCCAAAGTCCCTTATTATAAGCAAACTTGGCAACTCTGGCACACACACGCACGCACACACACGCACACGCACGCACACATTCTCAAATACACACACACACACACACACACACACACACACACACACACACATTCCCACACACACACATTCCCATACACACATGCACACATTCTCAAACACACACGCACACACACACACACACACACACACACATTTATTCCCATTCTCCCAGTAGTAATGGACAGTGAAATGTAATATGGGTTAGTGTGGAGGTGAGAAGGGGCGGGTCGGCTCAGTGTTGATGGACAGCCCTGGATGGGCATGTGGGCAGTGAGCTCCGCTGGTCAGTAGCCCAGCCGGTCGGACACATCTGAAGGAAGCTCAGGTAAGAGCACTGTGCTGCATATAGTCCGGCTCTACATACACTGCCCACTTACAGTGGAGAGGAGAGGGGCAGTGCAATCCAGCGCCAGTTTAACAGCCCCAGACTGGGGGTGTAGAGGAACAGCAGATAACCCTGTCTCTCAGGGACATGGTGACATTCCTCTGTCTTTAACTGTTGCCTTGTCTGAAGCGGGCACATTTTAAACGCGTGGTAGAGCTCACAACATTGCAGCGTGGCCAGTGTTTTCAGGGCTGGTACTTATGCGGGTGGCAAACAACGTGGAGTTTGTGTATTAACCCCTGTGCTGAAGACATGCTCCTAAAGTCATCCTGATTTCTCAAGGACAGCGAGCGTTCAAGAGCCTTGTTTGTATGCTTGGCATAATAATACATACTGGGTTAAAGGTAAGCTATGGTATCAGTACTAGTTCACAGGGTTTAGTCTTCAGGTCAGGCTTGGAAAAATCAGTTATTTTACTGGAACTAAGTTTGGATGTGGAGAGTATTTAGCGAGATTGAAGGGCTTACTGCGCCTATTATATTTCAAACAGAAATATAATATACCTGTAGTTGTAGTGGCAATAATGATATTGTGGAATGAAAACATCGACTAAGATGAAGAGAATAGGTCTACTTGTGTGCGTGCGTGTGTGCGTGCGTGTGTGTGCGTGTGTGCGTGTGTGCGTGCGTGCGTGTGTGTGTGTGTGTGCGTGCGTGCGTGCGTAACATGCAGTATGAGACAGCTCACTTATTTTTGTCATAGTTCAGTTACACACTGAAATATCGCTGTAAAACGTGTGTCTCGTACATAGAATGTTTTCTCATATAGACTCTCTTTTGCAGTCCTCTCAGAGGTGAGTCATCTCTTAAGTCCTTGTTTGGACAGGATTATAAATCACATAGCTCCTTGATGCCTGAATGGACTAAGGTAGAGAGGTCTAGCTAGCAGTTGTCAAGCACCAGGAAGCAGTGATGAGCCAGCTATACTTACTTTTTGATGTATGTCTTAATATCCTGAAACAATGAATTTGTTCATGGCCATGATTATCACAATGTCACTGGCCGTAAGAACACACGACTGACTAAGCCACTGTGACCAGTGCCTGGACGACCTTTTTCATTCGGATGACAAATTCAGGTCCTGAATGCCAATTGATTGACCATCCTTCATAGCTAAGCAGTGCTGATATTCTTGTTATAGCACGTCTAAATAGAGTCCATAAATCATTTTAGTATCATTATTTCTTCTACTAACATAAATAGTCTAGATATGGAATGACGGTGAGCAGTCAACCATAATAAAAATATGATTTTTATCAATCAATTGTTTGTTTTCTGCATCATACTTGGCTAATCCCCTGGTCCAGATATTCAAAGTGAGTTGTGTGGCATTTCAGTTATTGGTCCACGGATAAAGCAACAGTCATAAAGAATGACACGGCAAAATTAATGAGATTCTCAAAATTAACCCCAATTCCAAAAAGTTGGGACAGTATGCAAAATGCACATTAAAGCCGAAAGCAGTGATTTGTAAATTCTCTTTTACATATATTTAATTGAAAACAGTACAAAGAAAAGGTATTTAATGTTTTACCTTATCAACTTTATTGATTTTTGTAAATATTCCGAATTTGATGCCTGCAACATGTTCCAATAAAGTTGGGACAGGGGCAAAAAAAAGACTGGGAAGTTCAAAAAACACCTGTTTGGGACATTGCACAGGTAAACAGGTGATAATATCTGGGTATCAATAAGGATATCAAAAGACTCTTGATATCTTATTTTCAGGCACTATTTTTACAAGCGAGACTATAACCTCTCTGCATTTGAATGGATCTCTTTGGGAATTGGGGGGTGGGACTAGATTGAGCTGTGAATTACACGGGAATATTATGGAACCCATGGTTGGCTAAAACAAGCCTCAAACCATCACTCTGCTGCCGGATATGCAGTGCATATGGATGGATCACTTTAAGGGGCTAAAACGGATAAGATTGAGCACCTCTGCTGTAGATCCTCTGAGAGGCTTGTTTAAATGACTATAATAATATTATATTATTGGCATTTCACAGACTGTCTTGTCCTGAGTGCCTTACGTAGATTTAGCATTTTTACTTAGTATGTCACTTGTGTTAGTTTTGGTAGTAATATATACTGTATACCAAAAATAGCTTAATTAGTTTTCAAAAGCTTTAAATGTAACCTTTTAAAAAATGTTTTACTGGTGTTCATTTTCTTTTGCTCGCAAAACCAGTCTTTCAATTTGGCATTGAAATACAATTCCCATCAAGCCTTTCTTCAGCATCTCATAGACATCATAAACAAAGGCTTTATAGGAGACTGAGGCAAGGGAAACACGGACATGTCTTTTTTGAAGTTGCAAAGATGTTGGCAGCTCATACAGAGCATGAATATCGGTGTATATGCTTTTTGTGTTAAACAGTTCTTTCCAATTGCATCAGCAGCCTTTTGGCTCAGGGTCAGGGTCAGATTTAGAGTTAGGGTCAGATTTAGAGTTAGAGTCAGAGTCGGGGTCAGAGTCAGGCTCAGGCTCAGGGTCAGGCTCAGAGTCAGGGTCAGAGTCAGAGTCAGGCTCAGGCTCAGAGTCAGGCTCAGAGTCAGGGTCAGAGTCAGAGTCAGTGTCAAAGTCAGGGTAAGGTCAGGGTCAGGTCAGAGTCAGGCTCAGAGTCAGGGTCAGAGTCAGGGTCAGGCTCAGGCTCAGAGTCAGAGTCGGGCTCAGAGTCAGAGTTGGGGTCAGAGTCAGGGTCAGGTCAGAGTCAGGGTCAGGGTCAGGTCAGGGTCAGGTCAGGCTCAGGGTCAGGCTCAGGCTCAGAGTCAGGGTCAGGGTCAGAGTCAGGGTCAGAGTCAGGCTCAGAGTTGGGGTCAGAGTCGGGGTCAGGTCAGAGTCAGGGTCAGGTCAGGGTCAGGGTCAGGTCAGGGTCAATTCAGGATATTAAATAAAATCCATAAAGAACATCATTGCCATTCAATAAATGTATTAACTCTGGCTATGTTATAAAGCAGGGTATTATACACATCACGCACTGGGTGGGTGGGTTATTGTTTGGATAAAGTTGTGGGTGAATCTTTGCTTTAAGCAGTACAGCTGGGAGTCACTTCTACTGGGAATAGAGGAAGCTGCAGAGATGTAAAAATCCAGGGGTCAGAAAGTAAATTTGCTATTTGTTTATTCCACCCACAAACTCAACCAGCTGATTTCACTAATTACTTCTACATCCTGGCTGAAGAATTGTGCAAATTAGGAAATCCAGGTGATTGACTAAATACTGGGGAGGACTTTTACTTTCTGAACCCGGATTTTACACCTCTGTAGATATTGCTGACTGGCTGGCACAGACATAGACCCATGAGAACGAGTGTACAAGCAGCCAGCTACGTAGATTCAGCTCTCTACCTTCTTCTCTAGCTTTCTGCCCAGGATATACTCAACATATCCCAGGCATGTTTACATGAACGCCAGACCTTGTGACCACTGGCTGTGAGTGACGTCACCATGTTGGCACTATTAAATGCTCCAATCATCATAAGCAGCCAGGTCGATTTCTGAGGGCACGAAACAGCTTTAAGAATAGGCTATCTGTAAATACGCTGGATAAACAATGTTTGAGGTTGTTTCTTGCAAATTGAGAAAGTAGTAACTCCAGATTAATTTTTTCATTATACACAGTGAAAAATAAATCCCAGAGATAGGCTGTTCACACAGACAAATGCGCTTGCCTTGGTTCACTTTAGGCATGCATTATCTGACCTGACCAGCACTGCGGTTGTATGAAGTTTTCTCTTTTGACTGAATAAGCTCCTGTGTTCATGGGTTTTGAATGGACCCTCTTCCCTGAGCTCAGGTTCTCAAACGCATTACAAGCATGGTGCAGATGGACCCTCTTCCCTGAGCATCTCAAACGCATTACAAGCATGGTGCAGATGGACCCTCTTCCCTGAGCATCTCAAACGCATTACAAGCATGGTGCAGATGGACCCTCTTCCCTGAGCATCTCAAACGCATTACAAGCATGGTGCAGATGGACCCTCTTCCCTGAGCATCTCAAACGCATTACAAGCATGGTGCAGATGGACCCTCTTCCCTGAGCATCTCAAACGCATTACAAGCATGGTGCAGATGGACCCTCTTCCCTGAGCATCTCAAACGCATTACAAGCATGGTGCAGGTTCCACTTACGCATGATATACATCTGTCTGGTACATTTTGAATTTGCAGATGGGAATTAATTTGTCACTAGACTACATACATATTAATAATTGACTGATAAATTCCACTGTAGAAATGACCTGCCGGCAGCGTCGGCCGAGCCCAGATGGATTTTCCTAATGTTTCTACAAGCAGAGTTTTCTGTTTGCATTGGTTGTTAACCTAGACTGAAGTTGTCAGTCTCATGATGCTGCATTGGCAGTGTTACTGTGAGTAATTCTTATACGCTGTTCATTCTGGAGGATATTTCTGCCAGCAAGTGTAGTTCCAGAATGATCTACCTTCTTATTTCTGGTCACTCTTCTCAGTTTGCATTTTGCAAGTGTTTAATGTTCACTTGAAGTGTGTCAGTCAGTGTAGTGAAATTTTGATTGTGGCAATATTTTTACTCTAGCAGCCACTTTGGCAGGTAACCAACCAGGTTGTGCTATATTGTAAAAGGTAATGTGGCTGGTAAAATGTTGAAAATGGCTGGTGATTTTTAAAATCTACAAGCCACTCTGACAATTGGGTGAAAAGGTTAATTTTATACCCCGGTGTCAGTGAAGAAATTAGATATTTGGCAACTTATAAAATGCAATTATTATCATGAAATAATAATCAGAATCGCCTTGTGCGAGAGAGCTACTTAACTCTGTTACTTGTGGGAAATGGTTGCTGCCGTCTTTCTCACTAGCCAGGCACTTAAACACCTGGTGGAATTAATTATAATCTCAACTGAATGGAATTACCTCCTTCCCCAATTTGGGAAGTGTTAGCAATTTAACATGAACTGGAAAAACTGGTAGACTCTGGTTACCTAGCCCATTTTAGAACACTGGGACAAACATGGTTGTTTTTCAGTTGCGGCAGCAGGCTTGCAGTAGAGGGGCCATCAGATCAGACATTGAGAGACTGTTAGGGCGGGGCTGGGTTCAAATCCGAAATTTAACCTTTCTTCCTGTCGTTCCCTTCCCTTGCTTCAAGGGGGGAATCGACAAAATGGCAGGTTGAAATATGGCAGCCACACCAAATGTGATTCGTCTGTACCGAGTTTACACTGGAGTGTCTGTGCTGAGTTTACACTGGAGTGTCTGCCGAGTTTACACAGGAGTGTCTTTGCTGAGTTTACACTGGAGTGTCTGTGCTGAGTTTACACTGGAGCGTCTGTGCTGAGTTTACACTGGAGCGTCTGTGCTGAGTTTACACTGGAGCGTCTGTGCTGAGTTTACACTGGAGCGTCTGTGCTGAGTTTACACTGGAGCGTCTGTGCTGAGTTTACACTGGAGCGTCTGTGCTGAGTTTACACTGGAGCGTCTGTGCTGAGTTTACACTGGAGCGTCTGTGCTGAGTTTACACTGGAGCGTCTGTGCTGAGTTTACACTGGAGCGTCTGTGCTGAGTTTACACTGGAGCGTCTGTGCTGAGTTTACACTGGAGCGTCTGTGCTGAGTTTACACTGGAGCGTCTGTGCTGATTTTACACTGGAGCGTCTGTGCTGAGTTTACACTGGAGCGTCTGTGCTGAGTTTACACTGGAGTGTCTGTGCTGAGTTTACACTGGAGCGTCTGTACTGAGTTTACACTGGAGCGTCTGTGCTGAGTTTACACTGGAGTGTCTGTGCTGAGTTTACACTGGAGCGTCTGTGCTGAGTTTACACTGGAGCGTCTGTGCTGAGTTTACACTGGAGCGTCTGTGCTGAGTTTACACTGGAGCGTCTGTGCTGAGTTTACACTGGAGCGTCTGTGCTGAGTTTACACTGGAGCGTCTGTGCTGAGTTTACACTGGAGCGTCTGTGCTGAGTTTACACTGGAGCGTCTGTGCTGAGTTTACACTGGAGCGTCTGTGCTGAGTTTACACTGGAGCGTCTGTGCTGAGTTTACACTGGAGCGTCTGTGCTGAGTTTACACTGGAGCGTCTGTGCTGAGTTTACACTGGAGTGTCTGTGCTGAGTTTACACTGGAGCGTCTGTGCTGAGTTTACACTGGAGCGTCTGTGCTGAGTTTACACTGGAGCGTCTGTGCTGAGTTTACACTGGAGCGTCTGTGCTGAGTTTACACTGGAGCGTCTGTGCTGAGTTTACACTGGAGTGTCTGTGCTGAGTTTACACTGGAGCCTCTGTGCTGAGTTTACACTGGAGCGTCTGTGCTGAGTTTACACTGGAGCGTCTGTGCTGAGTTTACACTGGAGCGTCTGTGCTGAGTTTACACTGGAGCGTCTGTGCTGAGTTTACACTGGAGCGTCTGTGCTGAGTTTACACTGGAGCGTCTGTGCTGAGTTTACACTGGAGCGTCTGTGCAGAGTTTACACTGGAGCGTCTGTGCTGAGTTTACACTGGAGCGTCTGTGCAGAGTTTACACTGCCAGGAGGGAAGCTTGGCAGACTACCAGTGTTCTCTCTTCAGGGACTATATCTGTAATAAATTAAACCAGGCCTGCACCATCCTCCATGCCCCCTATCCACAGCTGCTCTGATAAACACACAGGGCCTTGTTCTGAGGATGAAGGGCCTGGGGTAGATCAGGTAGAGGTGTGTCTCAATGAGTGTCGGTATTTCATCAACATTGATGCATACGGTGGACCGGGGTGCACAAGGCCTCATGTCCGTTAGTAATGAGTTGAAGGTGTGACCGTGCATTGAGCATTCAGGACGTTTGTTTTTGTACAATAGCTTTTATAAACTACTATCCAAGTTCCTGCTCCACATCTCACTTACTTTCACTGGCTGCCTGTAGTGAGGCTCCAAAATTTACTTTCAAATGTTTCTGGTAAAGAATTACAGAAAAAATATGTATACGTTTTTATAGCTAAGTACACTGTTATTAGCTATAGCCTACTGTTGTGTAGCTAATGAACAATAATAATAATAATAATAGTAATACCTACTACTACTGTTACCACAACTACCTCTGTCAACCTATGACTGAGGCTTTTACTACTACCTCTGTCAACCTATGACTGAGGCTTTTACTACTACCTCTGTCAACCTATGACTGAGGCTTTTAAACTAGCAGGGTGCAGCGTACTTCATTTTGAATGAGTCTAGAAGACTGATCCATTCAGTCTGTGGTCACCTGTGAAAACACACTTGTGAGAATGAAGGCATTGCAGGTCAGGGGTGATTGATGAGTGCATTGATGAGATATTTGTCCATCTCTCTGTTACGTTCTCGCTTACGTTCACGGTAAGGACCCAGACGCGGACCACAGGATCAGGCAAAAGGCATAATTTATTATCCATGCAGGGGTCAAGCCAGGAAGTCGGAAGTAGAGAGGTACAAAAACGGCAGGCAAAGGGGCAATCCAGGGCAATCCAATAATCAGGCAGTACAGGGGACAAGGCAGGAGAATGGTCAAAAACAGGCAAGGTCAAAACCATAAAACAAACTAGACAGAATAGGGCAAGGCAAAAGAATAGTCGTACAAAGGGTATCTTCCGAAGTATTTAAACTGATCACAGGCTTTAGATATACGCAGGCACAGGAAAAG
>CM040398.1:1842500-1860000 GCA_022702515.1 Ilyophis sp. 1 JC-2022 | reverse complement strand
TGCAGTTGTGCATATCAAGTTCGGCTAAGTGTAAACATTAACACAACGTCCCACCGGCCTTTCCAAGGCTGTCTACTTTTAGCCCCGGAGACGACCAGGGCTGGCCCATGGGATGGGAGCGCGTGATTGGCTGCAGTCAAACAGACCGGCTCGCAATAATTGGTTCATTCCTCCTTACTAAATTTACACAGAGTGAGAAATGATGGGAGGAGAGGCAGAGAGAGCATTTATTTTGCTTCTGTGTGAATATTTGATGAAATGATATTCACAAAATGTGATGATGTGATATTCAGCAACTGAAAAGTAAAAAATTACAGGCGAATAAACTGTGAGCCAAAGAAAATACATGAATAACAAAAATATCGCAGTAAGAATCCCGTTGTCAAATGGTGAAGTAAACTGGGCCAAGTGTACTAAAATATAATCTGAAGTACTATAATTTCAGTTGTGTAAGTGTGAGTGGAAATCCCCTGAATGACACGCTGGCATTTTTGGTTTGTCTCTATTTTTTTGCTGTTGTCTCAAACTTTGGAAGGACAGAAATGAGAGACTTTCTGCGTTTCCCGCTGTTTTCCCGCTGTTTTCCTCTCCCAGCCGATGGAGCCCCTCCGCGGCGGAACTGCCTGTGTGGTTTGGTCAACATTCAGAGTCTGGAAAATTCCTCCTTCACAGAGAGAGTAATTCAAGCAGACAGCAGCGGAAGACAGATCCATTTTCATTCGCTATATCCTCCTGAGGCCTGCCACAAAAAGGATTTTAATAATACAAGTGTCTTGGATGACAAAAGCATGTTGCTGACAAAATATTTTCAAAAATATTACTTTAAAAAAAAATTTAACTACACAGTTTGAGCATAGTAGACTATATGATTCTTGAGATTAAGACCAGAGACTTGTATCCCATACAGGAGACAAAAACGAATTGCCTGGCCTGATATGAATGTACTGCATGCCAATAAATAAATGATTATGGCATAATGTTAAACATACTCTACACAGACACACAGACGTTGTTTATGAGTCTGGTTTGGATTTGTTGTCTGCTGGTTTGTGTCTGTGTCCCTCCCAGACTAATGCTTGCTCTCCACCTTGTTGCTTCTCTATCTGAAGTTGGTATATGATCCAAAATGTCAACTTACCTTACACTCGTCCAGTGTACTTAACAAGCATACTCACAAAATCTTTTGCAAAAAAATTAAATAAAAAATGCTCATTGTGTAGGTTAAATTAGTTAGGTTAGTTAATACCTTATTCACCTTACCACTCATAACAAATAAATCTATACTCTCAGTACATTGTCATACACTTTATTTCTAATGTGACAGCAGTACTACTACATTCTAGAGCTCCTAAACTTGATGTAGCATGTTTAAAATCTTGCTGAAGCAATCACACTATTGTTTATTCATAAAAAAGTCTGTCAAACATTTTCCGGAACTCGATAATTTCGCCCTGCGAAGAGATTCCATCACTATCTGCACATATCTCTACGGGATCTTTTGGAACGGAGACGCCTTTTTCCAAAGCCAAGGAGTTGATTGGTCAAAGGGCGGTGCTTTTATATGTTTCAATCTGTTATCCTGAACATAGCCTGCCCCGGAGCAGGTTAGCCGTGCAGAGTAAGTTGCTGTGGCAATATTCCCCGATTAAAAGTGAGTCGGCTTCGTGATACAGAAAAACCAGGGTTGAAGCTTAATTTAGCTCGCTATCCCCTTAGTCTCGCTTCGTAGTACACCCCTCAGTGCTCTCATCGGATCAGTCTGTTTTGGTCCCTGTAGCCATAATGTATATACATTGAAGGCGTGGCACATCTTTGTTTGATTTTAACCTTCTGATTGGATCAGTGTGTCTCTGTAGCCCTTAAAGACAGATGGGGCTGATGTTGTGGAAAATGAGATGCTCTTAATTGTCGCTGTGCAGGGCAGCGCATTAGTGTGATTAATGAAACAAGGCAGATCGATCTGAAGTGAAACACAATCTCTTTATTACAGATGTGTACAGACAGGGCATAGGCTGTGCATGGTCGTGCGGTGATGATCACGGTCTTTATTGTCTATTCTGACTCTTCAGTGTTCTCTATTCTGCTGCGAGTACTCACTGAACAGGTGAGCTCTGGTATTCGGCCGTTACCCATGGTTACGTGCAGGTTATGGGCTAGGTTAGCAGCCATTGTGAAATGTCAATCCATGTTTTTATTTGTATTTTTCATTATGGGGGGACACATTAATGGCAATAATAATAATAATGATAATTAAAATTATGATAATTTCGTGTTTGTGCCGAAAGAACCCGTGATGCAGCATTTGTTGTACTTATAGCCCAATGATTATTATTTTTGAAATCTAAATGAGAAACCGTGATATTAAAGTGAGGAGGCAAATTTCAGTTGGCAAAGGACGCCTATGCTTATAAGTGGTTAGTAAATTAAAAAAAAAGATTTTTAAAAGAAAGTGGAAACCAGTGCAGTGAGGCCAGGATAAGTGTTATATGATGCAGATGGAATGAGGTATTTTCCACTGTGATATAGAAGCAGCAGGATACAAGAAGACAAAATACAGTACATGTGCAATAAAAATGTCTTTTGGTCTAACATTATACAACATTGATGACTCAAGGCTGTCTCTCTCTAAGATGTCATTTCCTGTGGGCGGGGACGATTTACAGCCCACCAAGAGTGTTGGAGTGGTGCGATCCACTTTCCCTGAGCAGTGTTAGCGGTTTCAGGTCTCCTCCAATCAGGTTCCATGAACAAGCTAATGCTAACGGACCATCTAACCACAGCATGCAGGCCGTCTCTTTGATCTTAGAGGCCAGCGAATCAGCTGTGTTCTGTGAGTCTGCAGGTCCTGTCTGCATCACGGGTCATCATTTGCACAGAACTGCTATGTTTGAGCAGGATTGCAGACTGTATGTTCAGCGATCTCCAGGATCATTCTGAGATTGGATTAGAAATATCGAATGCCCAGTTTCAGTGGCTAGTCATGGGGCTCATTCCAATCACTTATTTTTATTCCTTGCGTCCTTTTCTTGCTCCTTAGCTCCACCCAATGGAGGACATGAAAAAAGGATGCAATGATCAGATACGAGGACGGAGGATATGAGGACGGAGGTATAGCGGCAACATGCATTAGGCAATGATCAGATACGAGGACGGAGGATATGAGGACGGAGGTATAGCGGCAACATGCATTAGGCAATGATCAGATACGAGGACGGAGGATATGAGGACGGAGGTATAGCGGCAACATGCATTAGGCAATGATCAGATACGAGGATGGAGGTATAGCGGCAACATGCATTAGGCAATGATCAGATACGAGGACGGAGGTATAGCGGCAACATGCATTAGGCAATGATCAGATACGAGGATGGAGGTATAGCGGCAACATGCATTAGGCAAATGGAACGTCTTCGCTCAATCAAGCGTCAGCGTCATATTATGCTTACGTGCCTAACTATAATGCTTTTTAGCTTATTTTTCCATGAATAAACGGTGCTTTTGTTAGTTATAAAGAAAGAGTGTCATTATAGATTAGCGCTTGATAATGAATGGAAAGGAATGGTAAAATTTTATTTGTGTGGGGGTGTGCCGGATAATTTATACACAACACGTTTGTAGTTGATCATCTGACCTTGTATTCTCTATGGTTATTTTTGAACGTGTGTCAGTGTGTGTGCGTGCTCATGCATGTGTGTGTGTGTGTGTGTGTGTGTGTGTGTGTGTGTATGTGTGTGTGCGTGCTCGTGCATGTGTGCGTATGTGTGCATGTGCGTGTATGCCATTAGTTGTTTGTTTTTAGACCCACTCTTAAATTCCTATTGGCTCATTTTAATTTTCAGTATTAGCCTTTTATATAGCTTGTTTCCATTGATGAAGGCCAGAATTTGTGCTTTTAACAGTCAGTGATACATCTGTGCCATTGAGCTGAAGAGCTGAAGTGTAGCTGGGATGTTTGTGCTCAGTGAGGAGAGATTCAGGGGGTGTGCGGGAGACCCATCCATCCGTCATGCAACTCTAGCAGGTGGGGGTGCCTCTCCAAACCAGGCTGCTGTTACCATGGTGATCCCAGCGGGATACAGTCCCCAGTGTGAACCGCTCCGCCTGTAACGGGGGGTCTGACGGAGCACCGGCGATCCCCATCCAGTTGGGAATGCATTGTCATGGCAACGTCACCCCGGCAGCCAGGCGAGCCTGCTGCAGCCCAACGTCAGCGGCGTTAATCAGACCCAGGCAGGCCCATCCCTCCCTGGACCAGGCTACAGCCCATTATATGTACCACAGTCAGCACTGGCACAGTGCACATTCAATACCACACTGTGGGGCCCATCCATGCACTAGAACAGTGCCTTAACAGATACCAGACCATAGAGCCCATCCATGCACTAGAACAGAGCCTTAACAGATACCAGACCATAGAGCCCATCCATGCACTAGAACAGAGCCTTAACAGATACCAGACTGTGGGGCCCATCCATGCACTAGAACAGTGCCTTAACAGATACCAGACTGTGGGGCCCATCCATGCACTAGAACAGTGCCTTAACAGATACCAGACTGTGGGGCCCATCCATGCGGGGCGGGTAACCTTTACCACCCCTGAACCACCCCCCTCCTCCCGCCTCTGGCGCTTCCCCGTCGCTGCAGCCTGCTTTCAGCCACTCCTGTGGGCCACGCCCACTTCAAAGCTCAGATGAAAGCTGGCCCCCCCTGATTAGGGACCTGTGGAGTGAACAGGGGGTTATCACACACACACCTCCACCCTCTTTCCCATGAGGCCCCGAGCCCAGACGCACCCCGGCGTGCGATGGGTGAGAAGATGCTGGGGTGATGATCGCCTCCTTAGCTTCACAAGGTCACAGCAGTGCCTTCCCAGCTAACAGATTTTAGTGCCTTAAATACCAGACCGTGGGGCCCATCCATGCACTAGGACAGTGCCTTAACAGATACCAGACTGTGGGACCCATCCATGCACTAGGACAGTGCCTTAACAGATACCAGACTGCGGGGCCCATCCATGCACTAGGACAGTGCCTTAACAGATACCAGACTGCGGGGCCCATCCATGCACTAGGACAGTGCCTTAACAGATACCAGACCATAGGGTCCATCCATGCAATAGAACAGAGCCTTAACAGATACCACACTGTGGGACCCATCCATGCACTAGGACAGTGCCTTAACAGATACCAGACCATAGGGTCCATCCATGCAATAGAACAGAGCCTTAACAGATACCAGACCATAGAACCCATCCATGCACTAGAACAGTGCTTTAAACAGATACCACACTGTGAGACCCATCTATGCACTAGATCAGAGCCTTAACAGATACCAGACCATAGGGTCCATCCATGCAATAGAACAGTGCCTTAACAGATACCAGACTGCGGGGCCCATCCATGCACTAGAACAGTGCCTTTTCAGATCCTGGACCATAGAGCCCAGTATCTGAGAGCAGAACAGTGCCTTAACAGGATGAGCCACCAGCAGCCTCATTGAGTACCATATCACCAGTATAGACCTTTTTGTTAGAGCCGAGCTGACTTGACACTGAAGATTCAGCCGTGTGAAGAAGAAAGAGGCCCAGTCAGTGTGGCTTCATTTCAAACATGCCCGCTCTTGGGGTGGGCCCCTTGTAAGAGCTGGGGACCTGGGTTCGGCCCGGTGGGGCCCGATGCAGCGGAGCGCGAGCTGCTCCCGCCATGCTGCTGTGATCTGTGCGGGGTTTAATCTGCGGCGTTCTCGGACAACAAGCGAACACGCCCGTTAGCCTGTGCTGATTTCCCAGCCTGAGTCAGCTGTGTGGCTCAGCTGCACAATGACAAGGATCAGCGGGGTTCACACGCCTTTCCCTTCTCTTTCTTCCGCAGCTCGCGGGAGGTGATTAACGTCTGTAAAATGGACGCCGTTCTCCCACCGCGTGACACACAAGCACTGATTGAGTCCATGTCCATTTGTGAGTGACTGCAGTGCAAATATGGGCTTAAATGTCATTTTGAAAGCACAGTGCAGCCATGCTTTCCTTCAGTCATCGCAGTGTGACGCCAGGAGGATGCTGTTTATATAGAGAGTGTTGCTCTTTCTCCCTTTCATGCACACACACACACACACACACACACACACACACGTGCCTGTAAAGAGATATGCACATGCGCGCACTCACACACACACACACACACACACACAAAGTGTGCATGCAAAGACACGCATGCACACACACGTAAATGCACGTGCACGCACACACACAAACATACGCATGCAGACACAAACATACACACACTCATACACACACGTACATACACACACACATTGATGAACACATACACACACACACACACACACACACACACACACACACTATGAGCAGATCTGCTATCTGTCCTCACTCAGTGTCCAGAGTAAAGAGATGAGATCAGTCCAAGTTATCCAGTGAAACATTAGTGAGTAAATAGGCAATAAGCAATGAGGCAAAGTTTATGAATATTTTAATCTTTCAAGCACTTTTTATACTTTAAGCTGGAAGCAAGAAAGCTGTTTGCGTATTTGACACCACAGCCTCATCGTATAGTGTTTGTGTTTTTTGTGTTTTCTAACATCTATCAAACAACGCGTATATCCTGTCCCAGTGCTTGTGCCATGCTAGTCTGCAGCTAACCTGGGCCATGCAGATGAATGCAGTTCAGATCAATACATTTAGCCTTGACGTCAGCCATCTTTATTTAAATGAGCGTGAATGAAATTGGCAGTGGTAACGCGAGAGCGTGGTGCCGCATCGGCTAATGAAGTGCCATCTTCAATGAAGAGCCAGAGGGACACGTTTGACGAGAGGAATTCTGTCCCCGTAATCGCACCCCCACTCTCTTGTTTCTTCATGTTTATCTGTTAATGATCTGCTTCCGCATAGACACAGCTGCTGAATTCTGCTCGTGGCGAGATCTTTGGATTTAAAGGTGAACGTCACGCTGAAATCCATTTTTTATGGATCTGTTGATGGATTTGACGTATTACTGGTGAACAGATCGATGGATCTGTGAGAAGATTACATTTACACGATACTAGATATCCATCTCCCATCCTGGAAAAAACCTGTAACCAAGTGTTTCATGTCTGTGGCAGCCATAACCACTCTCAATATAATATAAACATGATAGCAATATATATATCAAGAGTCAAATAGGCATGTTTTCCATGCAAACCAGGACAAGTTAGTTATCTAGACATCCACCAACTTGAAAAATTTGACTTCCAATTGCGAAGCGATCAATAGGATAGAAGAACATTGAATTAGGATGAAGTTTCCCTTTATAGGCCCTAAGTTTATGGATGGATTTTTGATTATGATATTCATATTATGATATTTTGTTTTTCGGTCAGTAGTAATCTACAACTATTTTTGTTATTCAGCCTGCAAATCCAGGTCTTTAATGCTGTCCAGTTTGAAATAATTTAATCCCTTAAACCAGGGGTGGCACAGCTCTGGTTTTGGGGGGCTGGTGCCTGTGCTGGGTTTTGTTCAACCAGTAACCCAGGCTTAGATAAACAGCACTGTGTACTCCAGCGCTGTTACCTCCTGTATCAGAACACAGTTATATACACAGCTGTGTACTCCAGCGCTGGTTACCTCCTGTATCAGACCACAGGTATATACACAGCTGTGTACTCCAGCGCTGGTTACCTCCTGTATCAGACCACAGTTATATACACAGCTGTGTACTCCAGCGCTGGTTACCTCCTGTATCAGACCGCAGTTATATACACAGCTGTGTACTCCAGCGCTGGTTACCTCCTGTATCAGACCACAGTTATATACACAGCTGTGTGCTCCAGCGCTGTTACCTCCTGTATCAGACCGCAGTTATATACACAGCTGTGTACTCCAGCGCTGGTTACCTCCTGTATCAGACCACAGTTATATACACAGCTGTGTACTCCAGCGCTGTTACCTCCTGTATCAGACCACAGTTATATACACAGCTGTGTACTCCAGCGCTGGTTACCTCCTGTATCAGACCACAGTTATATACACAGCTGTGTACTCCAGCGCAGGTTACCTCCTGAAACAGACCGCAGTTAGATACAGCTGTGTACTCCAGCGCTGGTTACCTCCTGTATCAGACCACAGTTATATACACAGCTGTGTACTCCAGCGCTGTTACCTCCTGTATCAGACCACAGTTATATAAACAGCTGTGTACTCCAGCGCTGGTTACCTCCTGTATCAGACCACAGTTATATACACAGCTGTGTACTCCAGCGCTGGTTACCTCCTGTATCAGAACACAGTTATATACACAGCTGTGTACTCCAGCGCTGGTTACCTCCTGTATCAGACCACAGTTATATACACAGCTGTGTACTCCAGCGCTGGTTACCTCCTGTATCAGACCACAGTTATATACACAGCTGTGTACTCCAGCGCTGGTTATCTCCTGTATCAGACCACAGGTATATAAACAGCACTGTGTACTCCAGCGCTCGTTACCACCTGTATCAGACCACAGTTATATAAACAGTCCCGTGGGGCAGGTAACCTTTACCGGCCCTGATCCACCCCACCCCCCCCTCCCCCCCAGCCTCTGGCGCTTCCCCGTCGCTACAGCCTGCTTTCAGCCACTGCTGCGGGCCACGCCCACTTCAAAGCTCAGATGAAAGCCACCCCCCCCGATTAGGGACCTGTGGAGTGAACAGGGGGTTATCACACACACACACCTCCACCCCCTTTCCCATGAGGCCCCGAGCCCAGACGCACCCCGGCGTGCGATGGGTGAGAAGATGCTGGGGTGATGATCGCCTCCTTAGGGTCACAAGGTCACAGCAGTGCCTTCCCAGCTAACAGATTTTAGTTTCCACAACATTCCTGGAAGGTTCTCTGCTTTTTTGGATGTGACCGCTTGAATATTATATTTAAGACAAAAGGCACAATGTTGGAATTATTATTTTAAAAGTTATTTAATGGTATTTTAAAAAGAGTTGGAATTGTGAATGCCCATTTGTGTGTGCTTAAGGACTGGCATTCATGATTCGGTACATTCTTGATAATGTTAACGCCGAGTGTTCTCCATGATGCTTACCATCTGGGGAACTTTAAGTAATCGTGTTTGTCACATGCCCAGAACATTTCTCTGTCTTTTACCGAAAATGAATGACAGGCTACTCAAAAATATGTTACAGTAATGATAAAGGCATAATAATAATAATAATAATAATCATAACACATCTCTTTATAAGCCGTCAGGGCTCCTTTCAGCACAGTTTGCATATTACTTTGTCCTTCTTTTCAATTGTCCCATTGCGAGTCCAAACCCAAAGTGTTTCCAAATCGCATCCCTAAGGTTTTGTGGAGTGGTAATCTCTCTCTATCATTTTTGGCACCCTCCGTTACTAAAAACACTGCTATTGGCTATAGCTTATGTTTCAAAATTGATTTCCGTTTGCGCACTTGGAACAATATAACTCTGTTCTGCATTATTGGTCATTCTTGCACTGCCATCTCATTAGCTTCTGTGCGAATCGTCATGCTTTATTTTTAAATATAATAATGTCCCTATTTATCTTTGAAACCGTTATTATGCAAATTTGAAATAAAATTTGATATTTGAATATAATGTGACAGCAGAGAGGGTTTTTGGGTCCCACCCCACTCTGTGACATCATCACTGTGCACCACGATTAAATGATTCTTAAAGTCTGTACCCCTGCAGCTAGGGGGCGCTAGCCAGACTGAGCGCTGACTGCAGCTCCTCTTGTGGCGCAGGTTCTGGCAGAAGAAGAGGAAGGCGCTCCCGATGGAGAGGAGGATGAGGACTGGGAGAGGGCGCTCTCTGTGGAGAGGTTCGGGGACATCATCTCCGAATCGGCGACCGGCGGCGGTGAGAAAATGGGTCGCTGCTACAACGAGAAGGACTTTGAATGTACGTACCCCCCCTCCCCCACTCCACCTTCCCGATAACCTCAGAGACACTGACACACTAAAAAAATCTAAATCTGAATTACGGGGCCAGGAATTCCTTCCCAAAGACAGATGAGATGGAGGCTCACAGTGTGTCACCATGAAATCAGAAATGATCCGAGACCCAAGAAGCCGGGTCAGAACAAACGCGGGGTTAGCCTCCCCTGCTCTACAGTGTCTATTGTTCGTTTCAGTTGAAAATGCCCTGACAGAGTGATCGCCCTGCCTTGGAGCGTGTTTCCAAAGCGGCTTTAAAGGAAAACTCAGGCCACAGTCCTTAACCGACCGACCGCCTTCGAACAGTCTTCGGCTTATGGACCAGCGGTCTAGCAAGCCCACGTGCGGTCATTGGAGGAAGCCCCTGGGCTATAAATCTGCTCCCCCTATTAGAACACACGGCTCTGCCAAGCTGAGCTGTGCTCCTTAACGCTTGAGGGAGTTTCCTATCAATGGGGGGTGGGGGGTGTGTAACAGTGTGTCGCCGGGCTGGTAATGGATGACAGCGTGCTCTCTGAGCGTCGTTAGCGGCTCCACTCTCAGTGTACAGGCCCTAATGAGCCCATAATGCAGCTCTGGTCCTGGAGAGCCGCAGGGTCACCTGCTTTATGTTTAAACCATAAAATCCGCAAACAGCTCAGAGCCATGGAACCGGTGTAATCCATCAGTTTCATTGATCAGTTATAAATCCTGAGTAACTCCGAAAACCTTCAGACCCCGGTTTGGACACCTAGCCTGAACCCTAAACTGTGAGCCGTACCCCCAGAGTGATGGACTCTGAGGGTACATGTGACATGTCCTTTCTTCCTTCTTCTTTCCCATAGCAGCGCATTACCCCCTGTCGCCAGTAGGTGGGGCCGAGGTTTACAAGATCGCCCCTCTGTGTCTGTGTTGTCTGTGAACAGTAGCCTACCACTGAATTAGTCATGGACAGATTTGAATTTAATTTAATTTAAATGATTGCCTTGAGATGAGGGAAAAACAGCTATTACAGCCATGTGAAGTCTGGCAAAAACCTGTGGACTTCAGGTGCCTCTCTGGTTTATCAAAACTGATGAAGACTGAAGAGGAGATGATTCCGGGCCAAATATGGTTGTTTCGGCACTTAAGGGTCAGTTATGGCAATGGCAAGTGTATTGTGGGCCAAACGTGTCCCAAATGCAAGCAGCCACATAAAGGTTTATCACCGCATTTTGATCCTGGACCAAATGTGGCCCAAATGCAGTTCTGGCCCGTATCATACCTGAGACATGGTCTCATCAAGGTGGAGTTGTGGTTGTGTACTGACAGCCAGATTCAGCTGGGTGCATCTCCGTCTTGCCGTGGCGGTATGTGGGCTGAATGAAAGCGGTAAGTGTGGGCCAGTCAGGTGCTATCTGGGGAGTGACACACCGTTGTTCGTTTGCTTTGAGCGTTATGTGTTTTGGTGTTGGAGACACACCGAGATAGCCAGGCAACCCCCCAGGAAAGTCGTGCGTCATTTTTGAGAAACGAGTTGTCATATCACACGTAGTGTGAATGCACACCTGACGATGGCTAATCACAGGTACACAGGAGAAACACAAACTGAATAATCACAGGTACACAGGAGAAACACAAACTGAATAATCACAGGTACACAGGAGAAACACAAACTGAATAATCACAGGTACACAGGAGAAACACAATCTGAATAATCACAGGTACACAGCAGAATCACAGTCTGAATAATCACAGGTACACAGCAGAAACACAATCTGAATAATCACAGGTACACAGGAGAAACACAAACTGAATAATCACAGGTACACAGGAGAAACACAAACTGAATAATCACAGGTACACAGGAGAAACACAATCTGAATAATCACAGGTACACAGCAGAAACACAATCTGAATAATCACAGGTACACAGGAGAAACACAATCTGAATAATCACAGGTACACAGGAGAAACACAATCTGAATAATCACAGGTACACAGGAGAAACACAATCTGAATAATCACAGGTACACAGGAGAAACACAATCTGAATAATCACAGGTACACAGGAGAAACACAATCTGAATAATCACAGGTACACAGGAGAAACACAATCTGAATAATCACAGGTACACAGCAGAATCACAGTCTGAATAATCACAGGTACACAGCAGAAACACAATCTGAATAATCACAGGTACACAGGAGAAACACAAACTGAATAATCACAGGTACACAGGAGAAACACAAACTGAATAATCACAGGTACACAGGAGAAACACAATCTGAATAATCACAGGTACACAGCAGAAACACAATCTGAATAATCACAGGTACACAGGAGAAACACAAACTGAATAATCACAGGTACACAGCAGAAACACAATCTGAATAATCACAGGTACACAGGAGAAACACAATCTGAATAATCACAGGTACACAGGAGAAACACAATCTGAATAATCACAGGTACACAGGAGAAACACAATCTGAATAATCACAGGTACACAGGAGAAACACAATCTGAATAATCACAGGTACACAGGAGAAACACAATCTGAATAATCACAGGGACACAGCAGAAACACAATCTGAATAATCACAGGTACACAGGAGAAACACAATCTGAATAATCACAGGTACACAGGAGAAACACAATCTGAATAATCACAGGTACACAGGAGAAACACAGTCTGAATAATCACAGGTACACAGGAGAAACACAGTCTGAATAATCACAGGTACACAGGAGAAACACAAACTGAATAATCACAGGTACACAGGAGAAACACAAACTGAATAATCACAGGTACACAGGAGAAACACAAACTGAATAATCACAGGTACACAGGAGAAACACAAACTGAATAATCACAGGTACACAGGAGAAACACAATCTGAATAATCACAGGTACACAGGAGAAACACAATCTGAATAATCACAGGTACACAGCAGAAACACAATCTGAATAATCACAGGTACACAGGAGAAACACAAACTGAATAATCACAGGTACACAGCAGAAACACAAACTGAATAATCACAGGTACACAGGAGAAACACAAACTGAATAATCACAGGTACACAGGAGAAACACAATCTGAATAATCACAGGTACACAGGAGAAACACAATCTGAATAATCACAGGTACACAGGAGAAACACAATCGGAATAATCACAGGTACACAGCAGAATCACAGTCTGAATAATCACAGGTACACAGCAGAAACACAATCTGAATAATCACAGGTACACAGGAGAAACACAAACTGAATAATCACAGGTACACAGGAGAAACACAAACTGAATAATCACAGGTACACAGGAGAAACACAATCTGAATAATCACAGGTACACAGCAGAAACACAATCTGAATAATCACAGGTACACAGGAGAAACACAATCTGAATAATCACAGGTACACAGGAGAAACACAATCTGAATAATCACAGGTACACAGGAGAAACACAATCTGAATAATCACAGGTACACAGGAGAAACACAATCTGAATAATCACAGGTACACAGGAGAAACACAATCTGAATAATCACAGGGACACAGCAGAAACACAATCTGAATAATCACAGGTACACAGGAGAAACACAATCTGAATAATCACAGGTACACAGCAGAAACACAGTCTGAATAATCACAGGTACACAGGAGAAACACAATCTGAATAATCACAGGTACACAGGAGAAACACAATCTGAATAATCACAGGTACACAGGAGAAACACAATCTGAATAATCACAGGGACACAGCAGAAACACAATCTGAATAATCACAGGTACACAGGAGAAACACAATCTGAATAATCACAGGTACACAGCAGAAACACAGTCTGAATAATCACAGGTACACAGCAGAAACACAATCTGAATAATCACAGGTACACAGCAGAAACACAGTCTGAATAATCACAGGTACACAGGAGAAACACAAACTGAATAATCACAGGTACACAGGAGAAACACAAACTGAATAATCACAGGTACACAGCAGAAACACAGTCTGAATAATCACAGGTACACAGCAGAAACACAATCTGAATAATCACAGGTACACAGCAGAAACACAGTCTGAATAATCACAGGTACACAGCAGAAACACAAACTGAATAATCACAGGTACACAGCAGAAACACAATCTGAATAATCACAGGTACACAGCAGAAACACAAACTGAATAATCACAGGTACACAGGAGAAACACAAACTGAATAATCACAGGTACACAGGAGAAACACAAACTGAATAATCACAGGTACACAGGAGAAACACAATCTGAATAATCACAGGTACACAGGAGAAACACAAACTGAATAATCACAGGTACACAGGAGAAACACAATCTGAATAATCACAGGTACACAGCAGAAACACAATCTGAATAATCAGAGGTACACAGGAGAAACACAATCTGAATAATCACAGGTACACAGGAGAAACACAATCTGAATAATCACAGGTACACAGCAGAAACACAATCTGAATAATCACAGGTACACAGGAGAAACACAAACTGAATAATCACAGGTACACAGCAGAAACACAAACTGAATAATCACAGGTACACAGGAGAAACACAAACTGAATAATCACAGGTACACAGGAGAAACACAAACGGATGTCAATGATAGGGACACTGCGAGATACTTGCAAAGAGACATTCCGGTCACATAGACCTTGCCTGAAGAAGGCCTATGTGACAAAAATGTTGCACTTATTAAATGTCTCTTTGCAAGTATCATATATCATATACCATGTATCATATACCATGTATCGTATACCATGTATCGTATACCATGTATCGTATACCATGTATCGTGTACCATACGTCATAATCGCATTGTCAATGTAAGAGCAGCCAGGTGGTGTCTGTATGCTTCCTGTCACAGTCCTGGTCGTGTTGCGGTTGTGTTTTTTACGGACAGATCACCGTCACACCTTCCATCACACACACCACCCCCTCTCCACCCACCTGCCCCCCACGCTACGTTTCCGGAAAAGGGTGCTGAGCATCGACCGGCGCAGGAAGAAGAAACGCAGGAAAAAGAAGACCTCCATGCCGCCCTCCGAGGTCACGCCCACCATTCAGGAAGTCGACGAAGAGGAGGCGGAGTCAGAGGCAGAGGGGCAGGGCCAGGCAGCCACTCCCACCGAGCAGCCAGACAGCAAATCAAAGGTAAACCCGGGACGAGCGGCGACACCGTCACACCACACCCCTTGGATTCCTTGTGTCTGTATTTGAAAATAGTTGCTTCTAACATATTTGTAAGGGAAGTTGACAGTGTTGCAAAATATATGCCATATTGACGTACTGAACATGTGTTATATTTAATATATAGTTAGCAGCAAAAGAAACGGGTGACATTCTTTGAGCTTGACTAGAGAGTGTTCTCAGCTGGACCATTGGTTGTCACACAGCCTTTCTGAGCGGTAATTTTTCAACTTGACGGGATAACATTTTTTTATTTTAACAAAACGAGCTGAGCACCTTTTCCTAAAATGTTATCGGTGCACATTCCTTACGAATGCCCTTTCACACCCACATGAGCTGCGTTTGAGGGAAAAACCCGGCTGCCAGGGTACAGTAGCAGTGTGGCTGTAAACAGCAGAGAGCTGACAAAGACAGATGCAGATCTGCTGAGGGCCAGATATCGACTGCAGTCTTCAGAGAGACGTGCTGCTCACGTCCGCACAGAGAGAGGGGAGATATCCTTCGCCTTCAGAAGCGGCGGCACGGATTCGCTTTCACGGGTCAGGGGAGCGAAGGTTTGGATCTGGCCGCGAGGCGCTGGCTGACGGGGGCTTATCGTTTGCAGTTCAGCCTCGGGGGCGCGGAGGGCCTGGCCCCCCCCCTTCCCTTCGCCAGCTTCCACATGGAGAACGAGAGCCCGCCTACTCCAGAGGAGGCCACGCCCCCAAACGTGGAGCCGGAGGAGCAGGAGCAGGAGCAGCCTCCGTGGGAGGAGGCCTTGAGCAGGTACCCATCCAGCATTACAGGGGACGTCCCCTGTACCGCCCTTTTATGACACTAAGGCCTTGATCAGGTACCCATCCAGCGTTAAAGGGGACGTCCCCTGTACCGCCCTTTTATGACACTAAGGCCTTGATCAGGTACCCATCCAGCGTTAAAGGGGACGTCCCCTGTACCGCCCTTTTATGACACTAAGGCCTTGAGTAGGTACCCAGCCAGCGTTACAGGGGACGTCCCCTGTACCGCCCTTTTATGACACTAAGGCCTTGAGCTGGTACCCAGCCAGCGTTACAGGGGACGTCCCCTGTACCGCCCTTTTATGACACTAAGGCCTTGAGCAGGTACCCAGCCAGCGTTACAGGGGACGTCCCCTGTACCCCCCTTTTATGACACTAAGGCCTTGATCAGGTACCCAGCCAGCGTTACAGGGGACGTCCCCTGTACCGCCCTTTTATGACACTAAGGCCTTGAGCAGGTACCCAGCCAGCGTTAAAGGGGACGTCCCCTGTACCGCCCTTTTATGACACTAAGGCCTTGAGCTGGTACCCAGCCAGCGTTACAGGGGACGTCCCCTGTACCGCCCTTTTATGACACTAAGGCCTTGAGCAGGTACCCAGCCAGCGTTACAGGGGACGTCCCCTGTACCCCCCTTTTATGACACTAAGGCCTTGATCAGGTACCCAGCCAGCGTTACAGGGGACGTCCCCTGTACCGCCCTTTTATGACACTAAGGCCTTGATCAGGTACCCATCCAGCGTTAAAGGGGACGTCCCCTGTACCGCCCTTTTATGACACTAAGGCCTTGAGCTGGTACCCAGCCAGCGTTACAGGGGACGTCCCCTGTACCCCCCTTTTATGACACTAAGGCCTTGAGCAGGTACCCAGCCAGCGTTACAGGGGACGTCCCCTGTACCGCCCTTTTATGACACTAAGGCCTTGATCAGGTACCCATCCAGCGTTAAAGGGGACGTCCCCTGTACCGCCCTTTTATGACACTAAGGCCTTGAGCTGGTACCCAGCCAGCGTTACAGGGGACGTCCCCTGTACCGCCCTTTTATGACACTAAGGCCTTGATCAGGTACCCATCCAGCGTTAAAGGGGACGTCCCCTGTACCCCCCTTTTATGACACTAAGGCCTTGAGCAGGTACCCAGCCAGCGTTACAGGGGACGTCCCCTGTACCGCCCTTTTATGACACTAAGGCCTTGAGCAGGTACCCAGCCAGCGTTACAGGGGACGTCCCCTGTACCGCCCTTTTATGACACTAAGGCCTTGAGCTGGTACCCAGCCAGCGTTACAGGGGACGTCCCCTGTACCCCCCTTTTATGACACTAAGGCCTTGAGCTGGTACCCAGCCAGCGTTACAGGGGACGTCCCCTGTACCCCCCTTTTATGACACTAAGGCCTTGCTCAGGTACCCAGCCAGCGTTACAGGGGACGTCCCCTGTACCGCCCTTTTATGACACTAAGGCCTTGAGCTGGTACCCAGCCAGCGTTACAGGGGACGTCCCCTGTACCCCCCTTTTATGACACTAAGGCCTTGAGCTGGTACCCAGCCAGCGTTACAGGGGACGTCCCCTGTACCCCCCTTTTATGACACTAAGGCC